>PVKS010025607.1:0-29633 GCA_004027875.1 Aplodontia rufa | reverse complement strand
AGCCAGTGATTTATTGGTGTTGATCTTATAACCAGCCACTTTGCTGAAATCGTTTATAAGCTCTAGGAGTCTTCTGGTTGAGCTTATTGAGTATTCTAGGTATAGGTTCATGTCATCAGCAAATAGACAGTTTGACTTACTCTTTTCCTATTCAAATTCCTTTGATTTCCTTCTGTTGTCTGATAGCTCTGGCTAGGGTATCAAGGACTTTATTGAATAAGAGTGGTGAAAGTGGACATTCTTCTCTTGTTCCTGAATTCAGAGGAAATGCTTTCAGTCTTTCTCCATTAAGCATAATGTTGGCTATAATGTTTAAGATAGAGAAAGAGGGATGGGGGTGAATTTAATTTTTTTATCGGTTTTTTTTTTTCTGACACTTGTGTATATACTGCTGAGGTTCAAACCCAGGTCCTTATGTATGACAGGCAAGTGTTCTACCACTGAGCCACCTCTCTAGTCCCCCAGGGTAGAATTATTGAAAAGGTTGTGGACAGGAGCTCCAAAATATGCATGCTTAAAAGGGAAAAATTGTTCAAGTGTAGCTCAACCTTCCCACCTCCACACACAAAAAAGCCCTCTTCTCTGTCCTCCTCATCCAAACTACTCCAAATCAGTGTCCACTGTTTCCATTTGCAGAAATCAGTGTCCACTGTTTCCATTTGCAGACTTCCCCTCCACTCAACCCACTTCAGTTTAGCTTCAACTAATCAAGTCACTGTGACTTCCCAAGCTACAAAATACCCAAAACAGCAAGTTCATTTGGCTCTGATTTTGCCTTGTGTCAACAAAGGGAATTCAGTTTCTTCACCAACATGCCCAAGAAATTCAATCACACAAAGTATATTTTAAATTTCAACAAGCTAGTAATAAAATGAAATCATGAACAATTCCCCAGACATTTTCCTTTCCTTAGTTCCTCTCCACACATACCAAAGATAGCTGCTACTTCTTCTTTCAAAGCTTGGAGTCCTCTGATGCCCAGAGTCTGGAGGTTCAGTGTTTCCAAACTTGAGTGGCTATTTCATAAGGTATTGTCATCCTATACCCTTCCCATGGAGAAAATGTCATCCCTTGGTTTCCTCCACTACCCTCTATCAGATGTGTCACTGTTCTCTGTCCAATTACTGTAGGCCCAAGGACTTCAGCTATATGCAGTGTGGCGGGGCTTGTGAACTATAGGACCCACATCTGATTCTCTTCCTTCTTTATTTTGCTCTCACATAGGCCATGCTGGAAACCAGCTAATATTTTTTGAGCACTTAAGTGCCAAGTGCTGTTTTACAATTAATTAATTTAAACTGATACCCTGAGAGGCTACACAACTTGCTTAGTTATATACCTGATAAGTATCAAAACTGAGATGTGATCCAATCAGGGTCTGGCTAAGCCCAGTCTCAACCACATAGTATGTCTTTCCTGCCGTGGATACTTGGTACTTTCATCATGACTTTTAAAATATTCATCTTTTCCCCCCCGGGAATATTTTCCCAAGTAATTAGATATTCCTTTTAAATTTTGGAATTTGAGACAAATATATTTGTGGCTTAACAGTCAAATTTTGTAAATGACCCAGGGTTGTTTGAAAAGATGTTTTGTTCCAAGGATACAGGATTTAGCATATGTCAATCAGCTCCACGTTATTTTGATCCCTTATATATTTGGGTTCTGTAATTATTTGCTGACTGTCTTCTTTATCTCACAATCACTTCTTTCAGTTCTTTTCAGAATTCAAGTTCTCTAATTTCAGTATGAAGAACTTCTTTCATGGGATATTCCTTTGATATTCCTTGCCTGTCTTTTCCTTACTCTGCTCCTTATCCAGGATTCTAAGATATTGGCTACCTGAGGCAGCTGGCAGTTTCCTTGGGTTTCACAATAAACTCTTAAAGAGTTTGTGCGGAGGAAGGATGATCCACAGTTTTTGCATCACTGTTCTGAGCAAGAGGTCAGCATAGCTCACAGCAAAGCCCAACATGGATTCTCCAGAGACTCATTTGGTGTTTCTCTCAGGTGAATCCCATCACTGGCTATAAGTGGGGTGTGCAGCTGTTTTCCCTTGGTGATTTCTCACTTCCAAATCAACTCCTCCTCCATTTGGAGGCTGAAGTACAGAAAAGGCAGTGCGTTAAATGTGTTTTCATCAGTTCCACATCCCTCATCATTTAGGATCTGAATTAAGTCCCTGTCGGGGTGGGTCACTGCCACTAAAAAATCTTAAGTGCATTTTTATGGTGATGACTTTTCTTCTTTTAAATAATTTTTCTGAGCTTATGAGGTCTATTGCTTTTAGAATGCTCTGGAAGTCAAAAATTACTTGGTACATATTCTTCCTCATCTTGCGGTAAAACTTAAGACTATTTCATTGCTTAACTGAATATGAAGTTTTCTACTTGCTTCAACGTTTTGGTTTTCAATAGCTGCAACAGTATAGAAAGTAAGTCTTCTGGCTTAAAAATGTGAAAGTCTATATCCCAGGTGATCGGAAAAATAACACCATCACAATTATGATGATGGGCATAGGGGTTTGTGGCAGGAAGACAGAGGGAAGATGAGGTCATTGGAAATCTAAATTGGTCATTAGAGATTCATGATTAGAGTTCATAACTTAGTACTGGAAAAAGATTGGGAATCCCTATCCCAGTTAAAGCTATGCCAATAACTTGTGGCACCAATGGAGAAGAATATTAAAAAGCAATGTAGCTACAATATTTGTTCTTAGCTATAGTACAATCAAGTTGGGGGCATTCAAAGGTTACAGGTCATAAGCTAAAGGTCAAACTCAAGAAGAGACAGTTTGATGTTAGATTTAAATTTGGCTGGGATTAGAGATAATAAAAAGGAATCAAAACAAAATCAGTGGGCAAGATGAACTACAGTTTGGGAAATGTACAAGTCTGAGATCTAAAAACCACCAAGGGGTAGATATCAGAATATGGCAACATTATTTGGATATTCCCTACTTTGACCCATATAAATCTGTGGTGTGTGTGTGGGGGGGGGTGGAGAGAGAAAGGGAAAACATGCATGTGTATGTGTCTTTCGTTTTCAGTTAAATATGTTCTCTATAAAGACCACCTATTTCTCATCCAAAGGTAGGCTATGATCCCAACAACTGAATTCATGACACATGCTTTGATGGCTAACGGTTAACAAAAAATTTTAACTAACATTTTTATTGAGTGTGCCTTACCTTTACAGGTTTCTAAACATATACCATTCATTTTGATTTACTGTATTTTCAATGTTTAAAAGAATTTATCCCTATTTTACAGATGAGGAAACTGTAGGGCAGACAGGTAAACGACTTCCCTAAGATTGTGCACTTAACTACATTTGCAGAGCCAGTACAATGAAAGAATGAAATCTCTATTGCCTATTTATCTATACTTTCTTTACATTTGTAGTTAAAACAAGGAATGAACACATCTATAAGATTTCAATGAACTTCTTTCCCATACTGGTACTATCATTCAAATGAGTGTGGACAGAGTAAATATTTATTGACCATGGCAAATCTATTTACCACCTACATTTAGGAACAGTCAAAAGTACCCTGGAGAGATGCAAATCAAAACTTCAATGAGATACAACCTCACTCCTGTTAAAGAGTGGCAAAAATGAAAAATACAAACAACGACAGATGCTGGAGGGGCTGCGGGAAAAGAGGAACATATTACACTGCTGGTGGGACTGCAAACTGGTTCAGCCACTATGGAAAGCAGTGTGGAGAATCCTCAAAAAATTAAAGATGGAACCACCTTACGACCCAGCTATCCCACTCCTAGGAATTTTCCCAAAAGATTTGGAATCAGCGTATTATAGCAATGTGGCTTCATCAATATTTATAGCAGCTCAATTTACTATAGCTAGATTATGGAACCAACCCAGATGCCCCTCACTTGACGAGTGGATACAAAAGCTTTGGTTCATATATACTATGGAATACTACTCGGCCATCAGAGAGGACGATATTATAGCTTTCGAAATCAAATGGATGGAGATGGACAGAATTATACTTAGTGAAGTCTCCCAAGCTCAGAGACTCAAGGGCCGAATGGTTTCTCTCATCTGTTGATACTAGAATTTATGTTGAAGCAGTAGGACAGACGGCTGACCTAACAAAACCTCAAATTGAATGACTTTCAGTGCAACAGGGGGAAAGCTCCTTAGGATACTAGAAGGTGTAGGGAAGGGGATGGGGAGGGGAGAGGGTATATGAAGAACTCATAGGAGTCTGGTGATTGGGAAGATGGGGGAACCATCCCCGAAGCCAATGTCATTCCTCCACGAGCTACCCATTTAACGCATGAGTTCTTCTGGGGGAAACTGCAACAGGTGAAACCCAGGTGGTTTATCTATGCTTTGGCATTACCCCTGGATAACAAAGGTTATATACATTGATTGCTACTGTTTTGATAATGTTTTCCCCTCATCTGTATCCTGTATCGCTATGTACTTCTAACAAATTTGAAAAAAAAAAAGTACCCTTGAGGAAGGGTAGATTCACAAATGCTATGCCTTCTTTGCAAGTTTACTTTTATGTTTAAATATTTGCCTTTAATACACTTATCCTATCCCATTATACTATCAATTGTTGTAAGAATTAAAGAAGATAATGGAGTCATACATTCAAAGGGAATAGTTTTAAAAATCATCATATATCAAAGATGTGGTCATATTGAAACATTTTGATTATACAGACACAGATAAAAAATTTCCCAAGTAACACTAAAACAATAACTACTATTGTGAAGTCAGAAAAACATTTTTCTTTTTTGCCTTTAGAAAGAGGATCCCAGTGAAATTAACAGATATTCAAAAAGGAAGAACACTCTACTAGAATAGTGTCACAAGTGCCAGTCAAAAAGTAAGTAACCAAAGAAGTCATAAACAGGATTTAGAAGAAAAGATTATATTGTCATTTTTGATCAGCAATAACAGTTAAATAAAAATGAGTCATTTTGTATTGGTCTGGTTAGTAGAATCCCTAAGGAAATAAAATGACCCCAACTTACGGAGTGAGCAATACTTGTATAATGACACACTAAATATCTTTAAAAAAGAAAAAAGAAAAAGCAGCTCAGGAAGAGGATAGACCAAATACAGGTATATACAAGTTTTACCGCTGACCAAAACAATGGGTAGGAACACGACATAAGTTATAGAATGAAGGTGGGATTCCAGCGGTTCCATATGGAAGCTAGAGCACTAGCAACTAACTTTACTCCTAAAATGATGGAAGATAATATAAAAACACACATATTCCAAATAAATCCACAATAAGAAAAAACATGTAGAAATTTTGACAAGTTCCAGAAAGAAAAGCAAATCTCTCTAAAGGATCAGAGTGCAATAAATATGGTGGACAAAAGGGTTGACAAGATCAAGCTGAGATGCAAAGACAGCTGGTTCTAGAAGCTCTAAAAATCTAACAAGAGTTCCAGAAGGAGAACAGAGAAAGTGGAAGAACAAATAATAAAGATAGCTATATACTGTATTTAAAATTGGATGGAGGGCTGAGGATATAGCTTAGCTGTGAATCACTTGCCTAGCAGTGTGATGCAAGGCCCCAGGGCTCAATCCCCAGCACCAAACACACACACACACACACACACACACACACACACACACACACATGAATAAAACACAAAATAAAAACCAGATGTAAACAAAACATCACAGGGAAGTTTGCAAAAGGGGTATCTAACAGAAATAAAATACTAAAATCAAACAAATACAATTCAAGCAAAAAACACTGAAGAAAAAGTGAGATATTTGATACTGTTGAAATGATACCATCTATCATGAATAAAAGTCATAGAACTCCTAGCATCACAACTTGGAAATCTATAAACATTGACAGAAACACAAAAATAGACACATTTACAATCTTTACAGGAGACATTAACTGCATTATCTCCCTAAAACCAGTTTATATGACATATAAAAATGAGATATGAAAAATTTAAAAAAAAATAAAGGCTTAACCTAAAATGTAGCTACATATACACAAAGTGACAAATATTATACTATTGAATAAAGCCACAATTTTTTTAAAGAAAGAGGGGACAATGAGAGAGAGAGAGAAAGAGAGAAGCAATTTTTATTTAGTTTTTCAAGTAACCTTCATTATTCAGACACTTCGTTGTGTACGTGGGTGCTGGGGTTTGAACTCGTGTACTCACACATGCCAGGCAAACACTGTAACCGCCAAACCACCGCTCCAGCCCCTAAAACCACATTTTTAAACACATATGGAAACACAGAAAAATCTCTCAATATAGACCAAGAAGCACAACTGCACACGTGATATTCTTGGACCACAATTGAGGTGTGTTAATCATAAAAGAATAACAAAATTAAAAACGTCATCTTCCTTTTGAACCTATCCATTTAAGAGATTGCTGGGTAGCAAACAAAACAAAACAAAACAAAACAAAACAAAAAAACCCCCCACACACTCCACTAGTCTTAAGAAACAAATCTAAAATTATTATCAATTTAGAATAACAAGGGAATGCTAAAAACAAAACCTGTGTGATATAATCAAGTAGTACTTAGAAAAGAAATATACACACACACACACACACACATATATATATATATTAGAAAACAAGGCAAAATACACGTGAACTAAGTATACAATCCAAGATACTAAAAGATCAAATAGTTGAAAGGAATGAAAGGCATTACAGAAATTATAGAAATAGAAAATGCTCAATAAAACTAAAGCTTACACAAGTTTAATGAATTACAATGGCAAAGGAAAGAAAGCACTGACCAAAAACAATTAGACATAAGAAAAAATAAAGTTACTGCAGAGATATTACAGTCCACATAAAAATTTTCCTAACAAACTTTCAAATCTTAAAATGCATGATTTCCAAGAAAAACATGAATTATCAAAATTAAAATGGAGGAGGGAAAACTTGTATTAACCACTGATAAAAGAAGCCACAAAACATAACAAAAGTGCCTGCTCCTAAAGTTATTAGTTCCCAAATGAGTTACTCAATTCTAGTAAGATGCTAGGAAGATAGTTCTCATCTTCCTTTTTACCACCAAGCAACTACAATGTTGATTTTAAAGAAAGATACAATTTTCAGGACTATGAGGAAAACTATAAAACTTCACTGAGGAAAAAAGGAAGATAGAATAGGCAGGTTGGGAAATAGACAGGTACAGACACTCAAACACACAGAGACACTAACCAACCAACCAAACATAATTCATAAACAGATATATTCAATATTACAGAAATGATCATGTACGAATACATTAAAAATTCAATTCAATTCCAATAAAAACACTAGAGATTTCCCCCAGAATCTGGCATCCTGATTTTAATATTCACGTGGACTTATAAAAAAGAATTAAGACAATTTTGAAGAATATTAAAAGGGGAGATGCCTTATTATAAATCTATAGTAATGAAAATATACTGGTTGCAGGAGCAGGTCCTTCAGTAATGGAACAGACAAGGGAGCTAAAAAACAGACCTCAGTATATAAAGACACTCACTATATGAGAAATATGTCATCAATGTAAAAAAAATACTCAATTATCAGTGCTAAGGTAAACTGAAAAAGATAAAATAAGATTCTTAACCCACAACATACATAGAATTCATTTCAAACAGATGGATACAAGTTGAAAAAAAAAAGCAAACGTTGTTGGCAGAAACATAAAATAATGCAACATTATGAAAAGTGAATTGGCAAAACGTAGAAAGTCAGATACCCATATTCACTAACCCAAAATTTCCTTTCAGAATACTTTATGAAACAGCAAGAATGTTTGACACTGCTTTTAATAACAAAGGTGCAAACAATCTGATTACCCACCAAAAAAAAAAAAATGAGTGTGGCATACAAATCGATCAAAAAATTCAATCCAATCTAAGATGACATCAATTATGAGGTGCATGATTATTTTGTCATTAGGAAAGAAAATGATGCCAGTTTTAAGACACCACTAATTTTCTAAGAAGCATCCCAATTGGGCTACAGCAGTGGCTCTACAGTTATGGCACTTGCCTGGCATGCACTTGGCATTCGTGAGTACATGAGTTCGAAGCCCAGCACCACGTAAACAATGAAGTCTTGGAGCAACAAAAGCCACATGAAAAACTAAATAAAATTGATTCTATCTCTCTGTCCCCCTCTCTTTAAAAAAGAAAGAAAGAAAGAAAGAAAGAAAGAAAGAAAGAGGCTTCAAAATAAGATTCAGTGTATTTTTTTCATAAGATTTCAAAACACATGAAAGAATTCTATGTATTTTAAAAATACACACATGTAAAATGAAGATTGAGAACATGCATGGGAATAATATATATAAATATCTCAGTAAAAAAGGTTGTAGGCTTTAGATATATCTTTTAACATTCACTCATTGGGAAAAAAAAAAGGGTGGGGGAGGGACTGCAACTTTTGCCTAGCTTTTTTATAGGCTGAGTATCCTTCTCACCAAAGGATAAGAGGCAAATCAATCATTCCACTGTGTTTGAAAAAAAAAAACATTTCATAATGTTTATAATAAAGAAGCATAGTTTGTTAAATATTCCTGAGAGATTTTACTGCTCAATCACAGGGAGTAGAAAAGCAGAATGTGTGCATGTGTCAAAGCATGCATTTGTATCTCTGTGTGTTAGATGGAACGAGTTGTGCAAATTGAAATATTGCAAAATGTTAACATCTTTTAAACTTGGGGCATGAGATCATGAATGTCTAGTGTATTATTTCCTGAATCTCTGAAATATATTTTATCTGAAAATATTAAAATTTAAAGAGCACACAGTACGATTTTAACAGTTATTTTATCAAAATTGGAAATAACTCCCCCACTATATAAACTGCTTCATAGAAAAATATGGATAGACCTACAACTCATTCTAGAAGGCTAGCAAAATCCCATATTCAATACGGGAATATGGACAATACAACAAAGAAAATTATAAAGCAATCTCAGGACTCTATATGGATATAAGAATACTAATATGTTAGCACATTAAATCTAGTAGCATGACCAATCTATGTTAATGCTAAAAAAGCATGGATTGTTCTATATATGAAATCTATACACATAATTACATTAATAATCAGTTTAAAACGTGTTAATCACTATGCAAATATAGAATTCAACATATACCCCAAATTTTATTTTCTAATAGCCCTGATTAGAAATACAATCTTTCTTAAATTGGAAAAAGATCGAGTGCCAATTGGAGTCAACCAATGCAATTAAATCAGAAAAACATTATGTATAAGACCAATTTGAAATAGTACTCACAAAACTATTTGCAGACAGGATTATATAACTAGTGAATTCAAGGGAATTACTGAACGGGCTGGAACAGTGGGGCAGCGGTTACAGCGCTTGGCTGGCATACCTGAGGACCCAGGTTTGAACCCCAGCACCACGTACACAACTAAGTGCAATGAAAACCAGATGAAAAACTAAATAAAACTGATTCTCTCTCTCACTATCCCTCTCTCTCTTTGGGGGAAAAAATTACTGAAAAACTATCAGAGTAAGAGGTTTGGCAAAGCAGCTAAAAACAAGACAGCAACAGCGGATACCATCAATTAGAAAATAATGAAACGATAGCAACAATGTTAGCAATGATAAAACTCACAAAATATTATGATGTATAAAGTCTATTTTTATGAATAAAACAATAAAATTATTGAAAGGAAGGCCTTTTAAAAAACCTATCTCAGTAAGAAGACTCAATACTACATTGCAAACTAGCCTATACATTTAAGCGTCATTCCTATTAAGATATCAATCTTTAAAAATGGAAGTTAAGCTGACTTAAAAATGGAAGTTAAGCTGACTTCTCTGAGAACATAACAACACCCCCAAATTGTCAAGATGTTGCTAAGACTAAGACTCAGGTAAATTTTTTTATCCATTTTATTTTTCAGGGCTGAGGACCGAACTCAGGGCCTTGGACCTGCTAGGAAAGTGCTCTGCCATTGAGCTAAATTACCAACCCCTCAGGTAAATTTTTTAGACCAAATATAAAAACACATTATATACGTATAGTGAGTCAGATGTTGGTACAAGCACAAAGATCAATGCACCAACAGAAAACAGATCCACATATATAAAGATATTTAGTTCATGATGTGGCATTTCAAACAATAATCACATGCAATATGCAAAAATAGTCTTGAGATGGATTAAATTTAATGTAAAGAAAAGCAGAGGGGAGCACTGGAGCGGTGGCTCGGCAGTTACGGTGCTTGCTTGGCATGCGTGAGGACACGAGTTCAAACCCCAGCAGCACGTACGCAACAAAGTCTTGGAGCAATGACAGCCACATAAACAACTATGGATTCTCTCTATCTCACTGTCCCTCTCTCTTTGAAAGAAAGAAAAGAAAAGAAAGAAAGAAAGAAAAAGAAAGAAAGAAAGAAAGAAAGAAAGCGAGCGAGCAGAGGGTAAGTATTAGAAGAGGAAACTATTTTCAAAATCCTGTAGTGAGCATAAAACCCAGACACCAAAGTGAAAAACAAGGGACAGGTCTGAGCTCATGAAGAGTAAATATTTTTACATCATATGACAGAAGATAGCATTTTATTTTATTTTTTAAAGAGAGAGAGGGACAGTGAGAGAGACAGAGAAAGAGAGAAATAACTTTTATTTAGTGTTTCACATGGCCTTTATTGCTCCAACACTTAGTTTTGTATGTGGTGCTCGAGTTTGACCTCGGGTCCTCGTGCCTGCCAGGCAAGCACCGAAACCACTGAGCCACCGCTCCAGCCCCAGAAGATAGCATTTTAAAGAATTCTTAGATAACCCACCAGGAGATATAATTAATAAATGATTTATACCAGAATATGCGAAGAGCCCAGTGAAAGATGGTCAACTCACTTTTTGCATATATATTATCCAAAATCGACAGTACCTTTTTATAGAAAATAAAATATCATGAGGTGTGGCTAAACTTCATAACTCAGATAAAAATGATAGAAAAAACTGGGCAAAGAATATAAACAAGAAATACATGGTTTACAAAGCCCACAAAAATAAAAACATGCAACATGAAAAAAACATGAAACATGTTTCATTTGTAATAGCAGATACCCAAATGAAAACAAAGTAATTTAAATCACTAACAAAAATTAAAAATAGCATTGATAGGCAGCAGTTTAGCAGAATTTAAAATGTAAAGGGACTCCACAATCCTCTACATAGAAATCTGTTTCTTAAAGGAAAACCAGCACACAAAGACATTATTTACAGGATGCTCACTTGCTGAAGTGTAACAGTGAAAACCAAAAACAAGCCACATGTCCATGATACAACAGTGATTAAGTAAACCATGGCATACCTACACAATAAGTATGCAGTTGCTAAAAAAGGGTAAGATAAACAATTTGAAGCTTGAAGATAACCACTTACTTGAGGGCAATCTAAGTTACACTAAACTTTTTATAATTATCTAAGTGGACTCCCTAATTTTAGTCCTTAACTGTATTACAAACCCTCTCAAAGCTATTATGTTAAATCATGAGCTTCATATCTCCACTTTTTAGCTCTAAAAAGCTATCAGTAACTCCATTAGTTAGCCTTGGAATTCAAAGCCATACACAAAGTTCTCCTAAACTACTTTGCAAGGAAATTACCCCACCACTCAACCACAACTCAGAAAGCCATCTGCTCCAGCTGAGCCAGTTTGCTTGGTTCCTAAATGAATGTATCTAGTACCTAACCTCCTAGTATTCAGATACCATCTATAACAAGTTTACAGTATATCTACCTTTCTCATGATCTTTATATAGAACTTTAGTGATTCTATGGGCAAAACCCAAAAAACAAAACAATTAACAGTTAAAGCTCAAGAATGTAAATAATGTGAAATTAACAAAAAATTGTGCTTTTATCTATCACTTCCAAAGATTTGTTTGAAGCATATTATATATTTTCAATTAATAGAACACAGTTTTGGTTTAAATCATTTGAACTCTAACCCAAATCAATAGTGTTAGGTAAATTAGGACTACAAGCTCAGATTGGCTCCAACCTTTAGGCAGGTCACCTAATGTCTATTTGTAAAATGCTTCCCATGAGACATTTGTGAGATCATGAGCAATATTATACATAAACAGGTGGCAGAGTATCCAATAAAATATGGCCAACATCATGTTAATGCTCTTGACTGGACACAATTTGAGAATTATTATACCAATACTTAAGATTTACTAATATTTACTCAACTAATGTAGATTTGATCATTAATATTTGAGGTACTACAGAAAGAGCATGGCTTTGGAATAAAATAGACACAACCAAATCTTCCTTTGCTGCTTTAAAGATGAGGAATCTTGAATAATCTTATCCTTAGTTTCTTCAGCTATTAAAGATTGTTAATCATTAAATACTGCACACACCTATATGCAAGATTTTATGACATAATGTTTACACAGCTTTTAGTTAGATATCTGGTACAATAACTAGCAAATGCCTTTTTTAGCAAACAATTTTAATGTCTATACTTTACAATTTAGTAATTGAATTCACATTTAACACATTTTGAGCCTATGTGCACTAGGCACTGTGTTGAATGCCAAAGATAAACTAGTAAACAAAAACACATTCTCTGCCTTCCTGTAGTCTACCATATTAGAGGTAAAATGACAGGCACTAATCAAATAATCCAAATGTCAATTTTGCTAAGTGCTATCTACGGGAGGGTAAGCCAAGAAGGCAAACAATAATGTGCTTTGCTGTGATCACATAAATTTACAAAAAGTCTTCATTAGGGAAATTCGTGCAATAAGCAGGCATAGTGGAAGAAGGAAGAGTGCGCCAGGCAGACAGAGTACAATGTATGTCTTCTGAATTTCTACATATTTTTATATCCACCCTAATAACCAGTAATCTGGTTAAAGAGACTGAAAGAACAAGACAAACACAGAATATGAAGGAAACACCAGTTAGACAGGAATGACCAAAGCAGCAGAACTTTGTAGAGCACATTATCTTAAAGACAATGGTAAATTTTAAGAATTGTGTGGTTGGTTTATCTTATTTGTTGTTGTTGATGCTGCTGCAGGCAAATGGAATCACTCTATTTCAAAAGAGTCTAGTAACACTGTGAAACAAACTTGAGCTGGGATAAGAAAATGTGAGATCAATCTGGAATCAAAGAAATGAGAAATTAAAATAATGGAAACTACAGTAGCAAACTCAGAAGTGTATCAGGAGATAAATTCAACAGGATCTGATGAGAGACTGAATAGAGTTAAGAAGAGTAAAGGCAATTTCTAATTTCTGATCTGCATTACTAGGTAGATACCAGTTGTGTTTTTAGCATAGGAAGTTGATCATCAGATCTGGGAAAGAAAGACTGATTATGCATTCAATTTTGGAAGGGTGAAATTGAGATGTTTCTGAGATATTCAATAGAAGAGTTCAAATAGGCACTAGAAATATAGGTTCAAAATGCAGGGAAGTTCTGGTTATAAACACATATTTACAGGTGATATATGTTTAGGTGGCCCCATCTGAACTTTCCTCTAGCTAGCTAGTCATCAAACATAAGTAGCAATTTATAAGGCATCTACTATATTCATCAGTGAGAACTATTCAACTGTACTGGTATGTCTCTGATCTCAAGATTTTTATTTTGAATTATTATAGTACATAATTATACTCTATTGCATATCTGAAAAAACACAAAAAATATACCTTAGTGTTATGCAGTGGTATTGTTATCCCAGGAAAATTTAGATGCAAAGGTGACTTAGTCTTATCAGTACACCCACCCCAACATGCAGTCACTGAAAAAATTAAATTTCTTAAAAGCTATTATACAAATACTAATAAATATGCTCAGACTGATGACAACTGACACCAAATGCTTTAGCCTAAAGAGGATGTCCCACATGGATTTCCCTATATCATTAAATGGTACCACTTTTCATTCAGTTTCTATTCAAAACTTAGATATCATTTTTAAAATTTATCTCCCTTACATTTCCATAACTAATTACCAACCAATGTTGTTGACCATTACTTCAAAATATATCATGAATTCAACTACTCTTACAATCTCCTGTCACTTCCACTGTGTATCGAGTAACCAAATTATCTACACTACTCCTAAACCTTAATACAATTTTAAGCATTTACCCTTGTACTCAACTATTCATCCTTTACATAAGAGAGTAATATCTGTTAAAATTAAAAACAACAACAAAGGCCTAGCAACTCTCCTATTCAAAATCTTAACAGTGGATTCCCATCAATATTTGAATAAAACTCCAAAGAATGTTACGTGGCTCTTCGCTACCTCTTTTCTTTTCTACCCCTTTAGTTCTTTATTGTCACTTTAGAAACCTTAGCCTTCTTTCAATCCTTGTTGAACGAAGTTCATTCTTGTATAACGCTTTTTTATTTACTTTTCTTCCTGGAATACTCTTCTCCCAAAAAGGAGGTTTGGTCCCCCACCTAATTGAGATCCATGCTCAAGATGTTACCTTCTCTAAGAAGCTTTTTTTGACTTAACTATATAAAATAGCCTTTCTGCTTCATGCGGGGAAGGGCTGAAAGCCTGAACAAAACCTCCTATAGCTTTTCTGTACTAAAATAGAAAAGCACGTAATGTAATGCAAGCACTGTCTTCAAAACATTTGAAACAGTGGACTGCGTCTAACTAAGCTATGACTCACACTCCTGGACTGAGTTGTTGGATCTCTAGAATACCCAGCAGAAAAAAAGGCAAATCTCCCTTAGAGGAAAATCATATCAACCTCAAGGCATTAATTCTTTTATATACATGCCCTGCATTAATGAAAAAGTAATGTTTTTTATAAGACCTAAAAAGAGGAAGAAAAAATGTGACCATGGAAATTTTGATTAGTAATCAAGAGAAAAAAAGAATTAGACAACAGAATCAGACTCACAGGCAACTCAGATGTTGGAGTTAGTTCATGAAGAAAAAAGAAGAAAAAGCCAAGTATCGTAGTACACGACTGTTATCCCACAGACTCAGGAGGTTGAGGCAGGAGGATCCAATTGCAAGTACAGTCTCAGTAACTTAATAAGACCCTTTCTCAAAATAAAAAGGACTGGGGATGTGGCTCAGAAGCAGCCCAGAGTTTAATCGCCAGTGTCCCTCTACAAAATCCTCAGTAAACCCCCCACCCAAAAAAAGAGGAAAAGATAGATAATATTACTGAAAATGTTATTACCTGGACACTCTAGGAATGAAAACATTATATCTGAAATTAATAGCCAATGGGATGGGTTAAACAGAAGACTGGACACAGCAAAAGAAAGGATTGGTAAATACAAAGAAAAGATAATAGGAATTTTCCAAAATGAAGCACAGGGAGAAAGAAAGACTGGAAAGAACAAAAGAAAGTATAAAGCAAGTGACATAAATAACCTGTATTTATAACTGGAGTGTCAGAGAGAAGTAATGGAGTATAAGTAATATATGAAGAGATAATCACTAAACATTTTTCAAAACTGATGGAAGATACCAGCCTGGAGGTTCAAGGTCAGTAAATCCCAAGAAAGATAAACAAAATGAAAACTATACATACATAGACACAGTATAACTGAACTGCTGAAAACAACAGATAGGGAGGATCTAAAAAACATCAAAAAAAAAAAGACCCATTACTCACAGACTAGACTTTCAGCTGAGTTCTCAATGGAAGAGCCAAGAACCAGAAGACAATGGAATGCCAATTTTAAAAGTACTAAATAAAACTGCCAATCAGAGGCCAGAGTGATGGCTCAGTGGTTGAAGCACTTGAAAGGCATGCGCAAAAGACCCAGGTTTGAACCACAGCACCACATACACAACTAAGTGTCCGAGAATCAAAGGCCAAATGAAAAAAATAAATAAAATTGATTCTCTCTTAAAAAAAAAAAAAAGCCAAGCAAGAATCCTGTATCCACTGAAAATACCCATCAAAATGAATGTGCAATAAAGACCTTTCAAGAAAACGAAAGTTGCCTGAGTTAATTACCCACAGACCTATACAACAGCAATAAATGAAAGTTCTTCAGGGTGAATGAAAGTACAAAATCACTGGGGGAAGGGGCACAAACAAAAGAAAATGAATGGGTAAATGTGAAAGAACATTATTTAAAGCAACAATAACACTGTGGCAATAACAACTGCAAAATATCTAACAACCACAGCACAAAGGATATGGGGTAGCAAACAGAATTAAATTGTTTTTAACTTCTTGCATTGTTCTGAAGGTGCTAAAAGCATTAACGTAACAGACTATATAATAAGTCAAAGACATTTGTATGGTATTCTAACTTATAGAATAACCACTAAAAGAATAATACAATCAAGTATAATTAAAAAGCTAATAGAAGAGATAAAATAGTCCTATCCTGTGCTAAGTCCTATACAGAAAATACCAGAGAAACAGAAAAAAAATCAGTAATTACACAAAAGTAAACACTCTAAACAATATTACAGAACAAAGATTCTCAAATTAGATAAAAGAACAAGACAAGTACAAAATGTTTATATGACACACTTTAAAATAAGAATGCAGATAGGATGAAAACTAGAAAATAGCTTAAACAAAACTAGTGTGGCTATATTAGGATCAAGCAAAGTAAACAAAGTATTCATACAGACAGTAAGTGACATTTGTAATTATGAAGATATCACTCAATCACACAGAAGGAACAATCCCTCTTTTTATGCACCAAATAACATGATTTCAAAGTGTATGAAATAATTTCTCCCCCAATCATCTCTCTACTATTTTTCCTTTTTTATTTACCACATTTTCACAATCTGACAAAATTATTTTTTGCTTTTCATCCACTCTCAACACAATGTAAGTGCTACAAAGGCAGGAAATTAGTCTGTGTAGATCATACTTTATCCTCAATAAAAAATGAGTAAAATTTTGAGTGCCCTGGCATATACTAGGCACTGAATACAATGTTTGCTGAACAAATGAATTAAACTACCACTAGCAGCAACTTTTTTTCTTAGTCCTGAATTTCAAATTTTATATTATGCATTAATTTTCTTTAGTTATGCAATTCTTCACTTAAACAGTATTTAGTAAAATATTATCAGCCAAGGGTTTGCACGAAAAGGTTAAATAAAAACTTGGAAAATGCTACTGGGAAATATATTTCTTCTTCAGGAAAACAATGGCTCTAAAACTAAAATACCATCAAATCATGACTTTTTCTATCTTGTACTTACATATATATTGATTCACATAAAATACAAATATGAACTCTCGTGTTTATTCAACTTCACAGGAAATGAAAAATGTGTCTGAATCGGTTATCTGTTGCTCATTATGCTGACAATACTATACGGTAGAGATATGCCTAAGTTAAATTCTGAAATTTCCCACAATCTTCTAAGTGGGCAAAAGCAAATCTTAAAAATCAAACTTACAAGTTGTAAAAAGATATAGAAAGTAATTTAACCTTTAATACCTGGAACAAGTTTTACAGCCACGTTGGTAATTTACATATACAGTGAAGATCACTGAAAAAGTTTCCTGTTGCACTGCTGCAAGAAATTTTATTATAATTAGATTAAAAGATTTGCTACACAGTGCAGCAAGATAACCTCACTGAGGAATCTTAAGATTTTTCATATGGAACTTGTTACAGTGAGTTAAATATTTTCTTAATTGTGTACAAGACATATTTTCAAAATGAACATTATCACTGCAGAGTATGCTAACAACTATTAGAGATTAATGTTTTATACGTAATTAATTTTATTGTTCTTAAAGTATGTGGCTCTCCATATGTTAGTACATGAAATGTTATGTTTAAACATAATAAGATAAACCCTTAGGATGGAGACTCAGAACATTAAACTTTGATCATTATTGCACCTAGTTTTCTACAGAAAAATGAAAATTTACATCATAATCCTTCCCAAAAGTGAATAGACATGTTATAATATTACAGACTTATTGGCATGAAACATAAAATATACAATGAACATTTTTCGTGTGTGAAATGATGTATAGTAATGATGTGCGCAATGAAATTTGGTTAACTATAACCATGCAAATAAAAATCTTCCACAATCATTTTTTCATGTTTTATAAAATGGTCTTGAAGATATATTTCCATAAATACTTCTGGTGCAATTTAGTGAACAACAAAAATACAAAGCTATTTCTTATTCATTATGTTACAGATTTAAAAACATGCCTTTATAATGCTGAAATAGAAATAGTGTGTTGGGAGAACTGAACTAATGAAACATTTAAAAAAAACTCAATGTATTGTGATCCAACATTAGCTGCCTTGATATACAGCAGCATCCTATAACCACTGGTGTCAGTACTGTTGTAAATGAAGAAAAGTTAAACACCAAGAAATTAAGACATAATTCAAGGTACCTTTTTAAAAATAAAAGGTCTCAAAAACATGGAAATCTTTTAAAAGAAAAATAATCACATCAACTGCAATACACATTGGAAAATACTAAAATGTCATTTTCCAAAATAGTAGCTTCTTTATTATATCCCCCATCTATTGTAACCAATCTTGGAAATATACCTTAAACATAATAGTGTATTATATGAAAATGCTCCATTATTCAATGTGATAAATTTAATAAATTAATTATGATTTCTTCTCTGGTGTTAACCATGAAAAAAACAAACGAACAGCACCTGAAATACTACAATGAATTTCGTTAAGCATTAAGCAGTAATCTATGTTTTGGTTCAAAATACAGTCTATTTAACTGTATAAGTACTGCCTTAAGCAATTTGCTTCTATGTTTGAAGATTACAATGAACAAGAAAAAAAAAATAAAAGATCTGTTCTAAATTCAAATAAATTTCTACTTCTCCAAATATGGACAAAGTAGGATTTCATTAATATAGTAAGACTGTGATACAAACAGTAGCTGATATAATTGGATATATCACTTCCATCCTGTCCCTCCCCCCCCCCGAAAAATTTTTTGGCTCCAAAATAAAGTACAGTAATAAGCTTTTGATGAAAAACTATGTTATGGGGTAATCTATCATATACTATGGCTAAATATGAAATTTACAGAAAAAAGCACATCCCATTTTCAGAACTTTTTTTTCATAAACATGCAATTCACTATAAAATACAAAACACTTGCTTTCAAGAACAGATTTATAAAGACACACTGCATCAATAAAATTTTTTCTGATTAACTTTACACTGTTATGAAGTACTTGAATTTTCTAAATGTATATATCAGATTTGATATTATAATGTAATAATTTGCATTTTCTGAACATAATGTTCAAAAGGAAATTACTTATACACAACAACATTCTAGACTATGAAAAACTCATTCAAGTTACAGAATTTTATTGATACAGTAGATTAATAAAAACTGAAACGGGATGATAAAATGGGATAAAGAATTCAGTACATTATTTTATAACACACTCTTTAAAATTAAAATATTTAAATCTCTTTCTTCTTAAAATTTTCACTGCCATGAAAGGTCAGAAAATTCTGGGACCAATACTGAGGTGTGAAGTAATCAAACAACTTTAAGACTGTTTCACAATTTGCATGGTATCCTTCCATCAGAAGCATCTTTCTGGTGTAATGGCAGACAATTTAGCACCTCTGAAGATTAAGGGTGCCCAGGAAGGAGTAAACACTACGTTGAATACACAAGGGGAAGAGACTATTTAACATTCCAACAAATAGTGACATCAAGAAAGTGACACCAATTGTTGGGGAAAAAAATTCACAGTAAAACTGCAGAGAATTCAAATACAAACACTGACAGATTACTGCTTAAGATCTATCCTAACTCTTTTCAAATCAATAGATCCAGTAAACAGTTGGGTACTGTCAGTTTAAAGCCGCAGATAAAAGCTATACAAGCACTTTAGAAGTCAGAAACATTTAAAAGAAAAGAAAAAAAGATATTTACAAATTTTTTCTTTAGTTTATGTCTACACAGCCATCGCACGTTACACTTTCACAAGACTCCGTAGTCAATGCTATCACCATGCGTATGGCTAAAGTGTGTGACCACAAATACACGAGGTCATAAAAGTTAAGGTCCAACTGTCCATTCTTCCGCAGTCCCATTTTGTGCATCAAAGGCTTGATTCAGCCTCAAGCTTGACAAGAAAATGATCTTTTTCAAGGTTTTCACAAACAAAATTATATCTGTTCATCGCCTTTCCCTTTTAGAACTTCTCCGTCGTACCTTAAGAGAAAAGTCACCAGAGGCTTAATTAAAATAGGTACACATTTATTAGGCATGATAGTAATTATTATTGTTTTAACCAATCTTTATTCTCACTTGTTCTTGAGTCTGCTTTCTCTTCTTCCCTGAAACCTCTCCCCTTTTAACTATCTGCCTTGGCATCACATATTGGAGCCTATATAATATCTGAACCCTAATATTCCCACAAACAGCCTTTCCCAGAACAGCAAAACAGAAAATTATTTTACTTTTCTATTTGATAACCCTAGAGAGAAATGAGCAGACATCAATATTCACAGTAAGACACACAACTACACATGGATTTTTTATCTTTCTACTTATGTTTCTGTAGTAAAAGAAAACATTTGATAATTATGAACTTGTACTTCAACTATCTTTCTGGAAAGGTAGTTACTGAGTTTGTTTCCTAAGAGGCATCAAAAACACATAAATAACTTGAGATTTAAACATATTACCATTTACAGGCAAACATGAATGAAAGCTTAAAATTTTAGTTTAATAAAGGTCAGTATAAACAACAGAAATACAAAACAAACAAGGTTTTAATTAATTTACTATATGTTTATGATGATTAGTGAAGACATTAATCACTACTCTTTAATCTTACTTTGCTAAGTAAAAAAACTCCCCCTGCCCAAAACAAAACAAAACACCTTTTGGAGTTAATAAGCCAAAGTAAGTTTTAGGCCACAATTCAGTTTGACCCACCAATGTACATAAATGAATTCTGGGAAAGACAGGACTGCTGCTTATATCAAATAGGACAAAGTCAGCAAAGAACATCTCGGGGAGTTGGTCACAGAACTGAAGCTTCTCAAACAGAGAAGGCTGGGTAAGCTGGTTTAAAGATTTAGAATTAAGGGGCTGGAACAGTGGCACAGTGGTTACGGTGCTTGCCTGGCATGCACAAGTACACGGGTTCAAACCCCAGCACCCATGTACACAACTAAGTGTCAGAGCAACAAAAGCCATGCGGAAAACTCAATAGAAATTGATTCCCTCTCTCACTTAAAAAAAAAAAAAAAAAGACTCAGCATTAGTATATCAGTATTTAATTGTGATAATTATATTTTTATTTTCCTAAAAGATCTGAGATCTGAAATATGTTAAATGGCAAAGCCATTCATTAGTTGAAAAATATTCTTTTCTTCTGGGAAGCCCCACATCCCTTTTGCAAAAGAAATATCTATTACCAATTTTATGAATTTTTGTGAAACTCACAGAAATGCCAGATTTATGAAATATAAACAACAATATACGTCACAGATATCAATGGCCTTAAGTCAAGGTACAACTTAAATGCTTAAAGTTTTAATACTAAACTGCTACTTCAGTTTAGAAATGACATTTACATGTTCACTGTGCTCTAGCTATTATTCTCAATTTCAGGCTTTTGTACAAGTTTTTTCCCCCATTATCCAAGCTGACAATGACACTACAAACTAGTAAAGAAAACAAAAATACTTAGAATTATAGGCAACAACAAGTGTTGAATGGATCCGACAAAATATTTACTATTTTTACAGTCCATCCCACCACAAATAACACTTTAATAAACACATACATTTACTGCAGAAACTTCCTCTTCCTCTGTTTCTTCCTGTGGAATATCATCATTGACAGGAGAGCTACCCTGAAACACATCTACTTCTTCACTTGAATCATTTTCTTTAGTAGCTACTTGCTTGGAGCGTCCAACACGGCTAGAGTAAAAACATGCAAAATAAAATGAACATTCCCATCTTTAAGATCTTTAAATTTTTAGATAACCTCATTAGAAGAAATGCATCAAATATTTTGTGAATTCTTCTACCATTTTTATTCTCAATTACATCATGAAATATGTATTTTTTATACCTTGATTCTTAAACTATTAATTTTAGCATCTTACATACAAAGATTTGCCAAAGGACAAAAGTTAAGGGTGACTGACTATACCGTAAAGGATCTCAAAACA
Source organism: Aplodontia rufa (assembly GCA_004027875.1). Lineage (NCBI taxonomy): Eukaryota > Metazoa > Chordata > Mammalia > Rodentia > Aplodontiidae > Aplodontia > Aplodontia rufa. The sequence continues at coordinate 7,461 of PVKS010025607.1, read as the reverse complement.
TAGTCCAAAGTTGGACTCTCCTTTCATCTTTCACCACTCAGTAAAAGGCATCTATACCAACTGACAGCTCAAAGCAAAAATTCTTGGAGCAGAAAACAATATACCATTCCCAGCCTAGTACCTTCCAGTCACTTCTCTTCACTTTCACTGCCAATACCTAAAATTCAAACCTTTACAAAGTACTCTTTTTTTTTTTAATTCTTTATTGGTTCTTTTTAGTTATACATAACATTAGGATTCATTTTGACATAGTTATAAAAGCATGGAATATTTGCTCTAATTTAGCCCCCTTTTCCTTTCTCTGTCTCCCTGATTCCCTTCATTCTACTGATCTGCTATTTAGTTTTAAATTTAGTGTTAAAAGAATACCTGATGTCACTCCCCATTTACACCTCTCCATAGAACTCAGACTAATTCTGTAAAATTTCCTAACTTAGTATAGGCCCTGCAGATGGTACTTGTCCACCTGTCCATTCTTATCTCTTTCTACTCTCCAACTCCAGGTACAACTACAATCCAGCAAACCTTTGCGCCTTCCTTTAGCTCTCTGAATTTGCCAAATTTTTTCCACTTTAGAATAATGTTCTTCAAATAGTGTTCTCTCCATCTGGAATGTGCTTTTTTTTTTCTATTCTCTGACTGTTTAACTTTTTATTATTCTCAAGTAAGTAACTCGTTACTTTGCAAAGAAAAAACTTCCCCAATGCCCCAATCCTCCTATTACGTTCTCTTAGAGCACCCTAAAATTCTCCTTCAGTGCTCATCAGGAACCTTAATTCTGTATTTACGTGATAATTAATATGATTATTTGATGACTGCCTGCCCATTAGACAGTAAGTCCCATGAGGTTAGGAACCATGCTTGTTAAATGCCAACAAACCAGAATTCCATGAAAAATGATAATCATGTTCAGTTCCATCAAAGTCAGAACACACATTCACACACATACACAACCAGAATATCATACCAAATGTTATTATTCTAGATTTGAAAAAGAGCTTCCCAGAGAAAGAAAACAGGATACAAAGATAGAACACAGCATCTCTTTCCATATTGATTTTGTAAAGAAATACCAAGGTTTTGAACATTTATGGGAGAATTTGTATTATTTTAGAAGACACCATATTAAGCCCTAATTTTATGATGTCCAGATACAAATAAACTAATATTATAAGGCCGAAAAAATATTTAATCCCTGCTATTCCCCTGTAACAAATTTCATCACAGGGTGTTTCTTAAGAATTCTGTTTAGAAATAGTAATTTTCTTTGCTTGAATACAAACATATCTGTGAAGCTGCCATAAAAATGTACTTACCTTTATTTTTAACCTGAGAGACAATATATGGCGAAGGCATTAAGTACTGGCTAGACACTCAGGCTACTTTTCCTTTTCCTATGGATTACACAGGAACAGGAGAAATTCTAAGGTAACCAAGTTGGCAACTCTAAAAAGTCGAACTACAGATGTAATTATATACTAGATTTTCTCAGAAAATGTGCAGAATTTCTGACTAAGAGAACATAAGCTTCTTTATTTCCAAGTACATAACTGAGGAGAAAATATTGCCAAAAGTACATATTGCACTACTGATGTCATGTTAACAACTTTGGATACAGGTAACTATACCTCTCTTGTAAATGTGATTGCTTGTGTAACATTCAAAACTATATTTAGATACAGATAAGTTAATTAAATAACAGACAAAAACATAAGAAGCCTGAGAACAACATTTAATAATTTCTATGGTTTTAAGAAAAACGATGCCTGTTACTTTACAACTACAAATTCAAAGAATAAAAGCAGAACTGTAAAACCAATATTTTAAAAAACAAAAGCTGTTCAGGGTAAATATGAAGAAAAATTACACTTTGCAGTGATGAGGCAACCTGGTTAATGTGTGGTGATTATACAAAAATTCCTGATCATCTCTTTACATCCATAAAGTCCGTATAGGAAAAATAAACTATTTGGTATTCATTTATAAATACCTTCTTAGATCTATAAAAATATACAAATATTAGCCAGAGGTTTAACTGGGATACCAATCACCTATGTAAGTTTACAAAAATTTATCTTATCTAGTGTAATGGTACTAAATATTTGAAATTTTAAAATAGCAATATGTATGTTTATAAATTTATGAACTGTTGCAAAATAATTTGAAATTGGTTTGAAATTTAATATTTAAAACTTACACATTTTTTTTTGGTTGTGATGGTGATGGCGTTTTTGATGGTCTTCCTCGTCCTTTCTGTGGTGTGGATTGTGTGGATTCAACTGCACTAGTTTCAGGAGATTCTGCTCTGCTTGGGGGAAGACCCAAATGTGGATAGCATCAAATTACGGCGTATAACACGGTACACAAGTAGGCACAGTTCAGTTACGCTACTTACCTTTGTTGTGCCCTCCGTGATGCTCGGTGCTGCTTGCTTTTCGACTTCTGTTCCGTATTTCCACTTTGTCTTTCTTCTTCTTCCTCTTCTTCTACTGCAGGAGGTCCAGACTTTTTTTTGTTTCCTTTTTTAGAAGTTTTCATTGTGGGTTCTTCTTTTGGTGTACCTCCACCAAGAGGTTTTGGCGGTCGGCCTCTTTTTCCCTTTTTTGGTGGACTATTCTGTTCATCCTCATTTTCTAACAGATCTTCTTTGAGCCTCTTCTCCTCAGGCCACTGCTGTTCATCCGATTCTGAAGCTGTATGGCCTCTTTTTCGGCCTCGCTGACTGCCTTTGGGCTTCTGTTCTTGTACCAACTTAGTCAGGTCATCCATACCTAATTTCTCCTCTGGATCTGACACAGGTGTTTTTTTCCGGCTTCTAGGTTTCTCCAATTCAGACTGGGGGAAAAGAAGTCACAATTTTAAAAATTGAAATCGATTTTTTGAAAATAAAATTGTTGTGGCTGGTGATATAGCTTTGCAGCAAAGAATTTGCTTTAGCGCATGTAAGAATGAGTCCAGTTCCATAAAAATCAAATAATTCAATAAATGAAATATTAGTATAGAATGTACAAATATTACCCAGACGGTTTACCGGGCTATCAATCACCTAGGTAAGTTGACAAAAATTTATCTTCCTTAGCGTAACAATAAAATTTTTAGCATAAAATAAAATTTTGAACAATGAAACAAAAAAACCCTATTATCTACTTCAGCAACTAGCATATTCCTAAATATATAATTCTTAAATATGTCCGAATTAAGAATTTACTAGTTTTTTGTTTTGAGATGGGATTCTGCTCAAAGTGTCTCAAATTTATGGGCTAAGACAATTTTCCTACCTCAAACTTCCCAAGTAGCTGGGATAACAGGCAAGTAACCACCATGCCCAGATATTTATTCATTTTTTTCATTAAAAAACATTCTCTGGGGTAAGAGAATAAATTTTCATTCTTATTTTAAAGCTAGAAAGCCTCAAAAGGAAGTCTTGCAATATCAGTATTTTATTACATTATACATTAGCGAAGAACTACAACATAAAAAAAAATTCTAAATTCAGTGTGTGGTGCTAAAGGACTACTAAAAAATGTTTTTTTTTTTTAAAAGAAGTATTTTTTTTTTTTTTTTAAGAGAGAGGGACAGTGAGAGAGACAGAGAAAGAGAGAAACAACTTTATTTAGTTTTTCACATGGCCTTAGTTGCTCCAACACTTAGTTATGTACGTGGTGCTGGGGTTTGAACCCGGGTCCTCGTGCCTGCCAGGCCAGCGCCAAAACCGCTGAGCCACCGCTCCAGCCCCTAAAAAATGTTTTGATACTTGACTGAAATAAGTCTAATTTCATTAGACAGGGCATAATAAAACATAAAATATCACTGATGTTATATATCATGTTTACAACATCATAAAAGAACTATTTGTTTTCTAAATGGGGGTTGTAAGATATAAAGGTTAAATATATTCATCATATTACAAATTTTATAAATACTTCTGAATCAGATATGCTATTTCTAAGTACAATAAATTAATGACAAAAACAACAAAACATCTGTGAATTTCAATTTTAAAATAAAATCCTAGTCTACATTCAAAATTTATGTATGAAAAAGCACATGGAGACTGGGATAATTCTCCAGGGACCCAAGAATGAGAATGTATGTATGGATATTACAATATAAATTTATCTTCCAAAAAGTTTGTATCAATTTAAACTCTTAAACAATAGGGAAAACAAAACAACAAAACCTATCAGATTATCTGTAAATAAAAAAACTTTTGTTACTGTATTGCCTTCTAAAAACTGCTCAATTTACATCTTTTGAATATCTATTATTATTCTATCCTTTTTTGTGTATGTTTAGGTTTTATTTCATATTTGGTACTGACTGGTGTCCCTTATAAATTCATGTATTGAAGCCCTAATCCCTGATTGTAATGATAATGGGAAATAAGGCCTCTGGGAGGTTAATTGGATTGAGCCAAGTCAGGAAGGTGAAACCTTACAATGAGATTAGTACCCTTGTAAGAAGATCCATCAGGACATCTCACTTTCTCTCCCATATAAGAACACAGTGAAAAGGTGATATTGTAATAGAGAAAGACAGCCCTCATCAGGAACTGGATTTACTGGCACCTTGACCTTGGAGTGCCCAGCCTGCACAACTGTGAGAAAATAAATTTTTGCTGTGTAAGCTTGTGGTATCTAAGACCCTAGTTTGTATGTTTGTTATTGGTACCAGGGATTAAATCTAGGGCTTCTCAACCTTTAAGTCATATACCCAGTCCTTTGTTTTAGAGACAGGGACTCACTACACTGCTCAGCGTCTTCCTAAGTTGCAGAGGTGGCTTCAAATTCACGATCCTCCTGCCTCAGCCTCCTGAGCTGCTGGGATTACAGGAGTGCCCCACTGCACTGGCTAGACTAAGACAAGTAAGTATTTCCTGTTTCAGAACAGGATTTGAGAAAAGGTTCTAAAATTGCTTTTCCCACCCTCCACCTTCAAAAAGACATCCAATCATTCCAACTACTGACTTATTATGCTCCCTTATTTTGTATTATGCTTTGAAAGCCAGAATGTTTATGGGCTATTATAGTAGAAGTACAATGTATTATTAATTATAATAATTAAATATGCTTGTGTCTAGTTGGATTGATCCTATCTTTACTATTCCTCCTTTTTCATATTTATTAATGAACTTGAAATAGATCACACTGAAATTTTACAATTACATGTTCATTTCGGAAAAAAAATTCAACTTTCTAAAAAATTCCTTTTTCGTAGGTAGGAACATAGCATGTCTTCTCTCCTTCGAGTAACCTATAGTTTTGAGATTTTCCACACAGGTTCACCCTAATTCTTTTTAAGATTAGGCTTAAGATTAGGTTGAGATTGAGCAATCCATCCATTTTATTTATTTAAGCTAGCTATCTTACTTTATTAATGCAGAGGTATTTTGATGAAAAAAACTACCTTTCCCCCATTTGTCTATATTATATAAAGCAAAATTACCAAAGAAGTTAATTATGTACATGCATATACGAACCATACACATAATTATCTATGGATACAATACTACATTTTTAGTTTTTCAATTGTTTCCCTTATTTTTCCAAGAATATAAAAAAAGTATTTGTCTCTTCTTCATTATTATACCTCTGACTTCTATTTCGTGTCTAAGTTGATCAAACATTCCAAAAAGTTTTAAATAATAGGTGAGAGTGGGTTGCTTGTTTTGTTTCTGATTTTTAATAAGAAGATTCAACAATTTTATCTTCAAGAATGACATTGACTACTGATTTCAAACAGATAAATCTTTTAGCATGATTAGTATCCTTCTGGTGTTAGCTTACACAGAGTTTGTAGTTGTAAAGAACAAATTTTAAATCTTTTCTGTATTATTGACATGCTCTGAGATTTAGTTTTTTCAATGTAGTAATTTACTATACTGTATTAAAATATTTTTTAACATTACACTATCCTTATGTTTCAGTGGGAGGAACAGAACTAAGTGAATGGATATAGTTTGTTAGTATGCATTTAGTTTCTGTGCATAAATTAAAAATTAACCGCTGTTACAAAGAGACTGGAATACAAGAAATTTAATGTTATCTCCACTTTTAAATTCTATAGGTCTTTTTGATATTCAAAGATTTTTTTAAAATTCTTTCATGCATTAAAAAAAGTCTGATATACACAGGAAATCCAATGTCCACTTTATTAAGAATTACATAAAATAATCTGATTTACTAAAATACAGTTTTTTTCTAATTCTTCATTTTTTTGTTGTATTATCTCAAGAACACAGGGAGAATAAATATAAGGTTAGAAGTCAGGATAGGGAAACATGTTATCTATAAAAGTAAATATTCAAATATAAATTATAATTCCTTTGCTGTGAAATTTCAATGTGAAGCTGGCAGTATGCAAATAGTACTATTTCACTATAATCTACTGGTCTTTAGACAGAATTTATATCTCATAATGCTTATTTTCTCAAGGGTATTTCAATCAAAATTAATTTTATTAATAAGGTTCTTCTATCACCTCTAAAAATGGGCTCAATGTTACAGATTATCCATGACACAATAGATTGCAAAAAGCCTTCATAACAATAATACAAATCTTAAAGAGTCCAGATCCAAAAACATTCGATGAAAAATAAGTTTGTTCTACACTGCTCCAAAAGTCAGTAAATATGGAATTTAAATGATACAACATTAAAAACGAATGAAAGCCACATTTCTCAGCTCTACTGGGAGGGCCATGTTGATATGGGTATGGTACAATATGGGAGTGGCCTAGGTGAAATTTCCGAAAAAAAATCATGAGTTCTCCACTTAACACATTTTCAGGTATACAGAAATCAACTCTCTGGAAAATAAAGGAGTTTCTGCAATAAAAGAATTAAAATTAAGACATAAATACCTTTTCCAATTCAAAGATTCTCTTTTATAAATACAGTTTACAGAATTCCTTTCTGGCTATCAATTTATAATTCTGCTTATGTGAAATTTTTAAATAGCTAACAAACATCACAATTTACAGTATAGGAGCTGGAGCGGTGGCTCAGCAATTACAGCGCTTGCCTTGCATGCGGGAGTACACGGGTTCAAACCCCAGTACCACGTACAGAATGAAGTGTCGGAGCAACGAAGGTCCATGAAAAACTAAATAAAATTGATTCTGTTTAAAAAAAAAAAAAGAATTTACAGTACCAAAAATGAGGATTCAGTAAGAATTTTAATATGACTTTTTCTTAAGTAGAGAGAAAAAAGCAACAAGACAAGAATGTCCACTTTTACCACTCTTATTCAATAGTCCTTGAAACCCTAGCCAGAGCTATCAGACAACAGAAGGAAATCAAAGGAATTTGAATAGGAAAAGAGTAAGTCAAACTGTCTATTTGCTGATGACATGAACCTATACCTAGAATACTCAATAAGCTCAACCAGAAGACTCCTAGAGCTTATAAACGATTTCAGCAAAGTGGCTGGTTATAAGATCAACACCAATAAATCACTGGCT
>PVKS010025606.1:0-29644 GCA_004027875.1 Aplodontia rufa | reverse complement strand
GAACTTTTGAAATCTTTTATTGTCACTTTGGTTAAATAGAGGGGCTAAATATTGCTTCACAGTGATCTAGGGTCTTATGTAGTCAAATGTTCAACTCTTTTTATCAGTTTGTTTTATTGCCTTGCCCAAATCAAATCCTAAGGGAAATCTTGATCACAAATGATTTTGAGATTTCTCAGAGGGTCCCCAGAATATCTCAAATGATTTGTTGTTTAACCTTGTAAAAGGAGAAACTTGAAAAAAATGTTTTTTATGTTTGACTTATTCAATTTTATAAGATGCATTGTCAAAAAAGGAGATGTTTTTCATTCCCTAAGTTATATTTTAATGGGTAAATGTTATTATTGAAAATATTTTAGAAGTTGTGTAGTGTTTAAACATTTGTCAGTATTGTTCCTGTTAATGAAGTGTCTGTTGTAATGTTAATTTTTATATTCCAGCTATTATTTTAATTGATTTATGATATAGAATAACCAAATATCCTTTTCAAATGAGCTCTCATTAGATTTTTTTTGTCATGGATCACATGTCAACAAGAAAGATTAGAACTAGAAGTGACTTCCCAGATGGATTCTACTTGGACTTTCTAAAATGCCTGTAAATTGAAGTTAGCCCCTTCCATATTCTGATCCTGACCATGTCACTGTTCCATGACACGTTCAAGCTTCAAGCCAGGAAATCTGTCAGATTGCCACTGTCATGTTTTCTCCTACCACCTAAGCTTGCTCCAAGTCCAACAGCTAGAAATCATCTCAGTCGGATGCCCCCAGACTCAGAAATTCAGTTTCTAGTCTGCTCCAACACCAATCTGTTTTCCCATTTATTTGTATTAAAAATTTCCATCTTAAGTTTGCATTCTCCAGCAAATATCCTCTACTACCAAGTCCCATCAGCTGGTTCAGATTGGCTTTCGTGAACAAAAAAAATGAGAAATTAACTCACATTGCTCAGAAGAAGAAAATTGTCTCTTCTTTCTTTGGACAAGAATAAGGACTAAAGGATTCAAGAGAGGGACAGTGTGAGAGAGAGAGAGGAAGAGAGAGAGAGAGAAATGATTTTATTTAGTTTTTCGTGTGGCTTTCGTTGTTCCAAGACTTCATTGTGCATGCGGTGCTAGGTTTCAACTCGCATGCTTGTGCATGCCAGGAGAACCACTGAGCCACCGCTCCAGCCCTAAAGGACTCTTTCCCTGACCAAGTATTAGTCAGGATTCCCTGAGCCCTCTTCTCTTTCACACCTTGACCTTAGTCCCTGTCTTTGCTGGGTCTGCACGGTCTGGTTGTAGCAACAATGCTGTTAAGTCAGTTTAAGGAGAATTTCTCAATCTTGATATCTGTGAAATTCCTCAGCCTCCACTCATGTTATCCTTGGCAAAAAATTTAATGAGAGTCCATTTGAAAAGGAAATTTGGTTATTCTATGTCATAAAGCATTTAAAATAATAACAGCCTCCACCCCTGGTTGGCATGTCTTCAGCAAGACTTCAAGTTAGTTAAGCAAGAATGCCCCTACCTAGATGCCTTTGAGTAGGTTTCCATCCACTGAGCTCCTAATGGCTTTAACTTCTCAGTGGACTCTGAGCAGAGTTGAGCCCAGTCTCTCTTCTCTTGTGATAGTACCAATACTCATTGCAATAGTCTTGAATAAAGTCTTCCTCGCTGTTGGAATAATTTTTCTTTATATACACCAAATTCCTATGAACAAAGAAAAAGTTAGGAAACAATCTAAATTTTCATTTTATAAACAATAAAAATGAGACCTGGAGAAGGAAAATGACTTTATTCAAAGATATTTGCCTCTTGTTGCAATATAAGCCAATTCTTTGTACTATAGTGAATCAAATCAGAAAAGCTGCTAACTTTCACAGATTCACGTGCTGTACTTCAAAACCATGAATGTTCAGGTCATCTTGTTCTTTCTGTTTAATAGGTTGGAGAAAAAACAGTCATTTATCAAACTTATGAAGCTCAAACTAAATAGTTAGGGAGAATTTCCAAAGAAGGTTTATATATCTTCAATATATAAAATAGTGTCCTGAAGCCAGAATTCTTCCATTAAAAAAAAAATTTCTCTCTGCTCTTTTCCTCTTTGATTATATTGTTCTTTAGTGGAACTTGCCCAAGAAAAGGCCTGAAGAGTAAACACATGGCAAGCAATTGTGATTATTCTTCGTTTGCCCTGGCCAAAAACTTATTAGATTATATTGATTTACCAGCTCTTTCCTTGCAGAAATAGCCTAATTAAATGCTTAGTACTGCCTTTGAGGATGAGTTCAGCTCAATAGTTATTTTGGGTTCTAATTTTAGAAGCCCTCCTTCTATGATTATAATTTTGGTAATGAGAATTAAATGTTGATGTCTTAAATTGGCTTCCTTTCCATTCTTTAACGGATTATTTCCTGGAGCAAAAATCTTGTTGGAAGTCCAATTTTAAATTGAGCCCAGTCACAGAGTAATTTTACCTTGAGCAGAAAGATTATCCTTTTGTTTAGAGAGAAGTATATATGACAATTCCAGCTTCCCTTCTCTCTTCATAAAGTTATTTGGGGAAAATTTCAAACTGATTGTCTTTTAAGCTTTGAAGTAGATATTTCCTGGGTTCAGGATACTTCTTTTCTGGGGGTGGAGGGAATGAAGCCATAGCATTTTTATTACAATGGGCATTTTACCTTTACAAAAGAAAAACAATTTTAAAGACTTGTTTTGTTGTAAAGCCACGTGATCTAACTCCTGGGGATAGCCTCCAGTTTAAAAGGAAGGCTCTTAAAGAGGCTATTAGGAGGAAGCAGGATGTATGGACTTGAAGTAGCTGTGACTTTTTCTATGTTTTTTTCTTTCCTTTTCAGGGATAAATAGACTTGTGCTTGTGGTAGAAAAGGATTGGCAAATCTAAATGGCATGATCCCTTTTGTCTAAGCTTTCATTTTCTTGCAAATAGATTATTCCAGAGTAACTAGATGTACATTGATTTAAAAGTAGTCTCGACCTCCCTGCTATGGTTAAAAAAAAAAAAAAAGTCCTTATGGTCTCTTGTTACATCATTGCTCTGTGTGTTGTTTAATTGAAAGGTCTTGATTAGGAAGAGTTTTTATATATTTATTTCCTTTCTCAATGACCAGCTGATTATTTTATAAGAATATATTGAGAGGTGATTTTGAAGAAAGTAACTGTACTTGTACAACTGAAAAACAACAAAAAGTTTTTATTTAAATTTTTTATTTGGTTATTGTGAAATTAAGGGCAGCATCAACACCCCAAGACATTTGAAAACAAATTTTCATTTTTGGAGGCTTTGATGGCTATCACATAGGCTGAGGATGTGGAATGCTTCACAGCGCTGAAGGAGCCACATCTGCCCGTCTTGCCGGACATTTACACATTATGTGAGGCTGCCTCCACTTTCAGTTCAAAGCAAGCCCTGTCTCCTGGGTTTTCACTTAGCTTCTATTGCTGCTTCTCATTTATTTTGAGAAAACAGTTCACTTCAAACTAGATAATCTTCAGATCACCAAAAAAAAAAAAAAAAAAAGAAAGAAAGAAAGCTAGTTCCTTTTCTTTGAAGATACAGTTCAGTGAATCCAATACACTTCCAGGACACATGACTTTTTATTGGTTGGAAGATAGGACAATAATAAGTGAAAAAAGTCTTTTAAAGATGCTTTTGGTACAAGACTTTCATTTCCTGCATTTAGAAAAACCATGCCATACATATAATAATGTGATAATATTATCCTCTACATATTTCAGTTGTATCAGTGGATTTTCAGTTGTTAAGTTGTATATAGGAAACAGAAGAGAAAACAAAATAAACTAATCGATCTATTGTTCAAATGCTAAAGGAATTCAAACATGAAATTAAAATGCTGTTTATTGAAGAGTAAGTAGAGAAATTAATCTTAGAAATTTAAGATCAGATTGACTTTAACATATGTTTTAAGACTATAACTCAGCCGATGGTGATTATGGAATAACCTCTGATGGTGGTGGTTTTGGAATCTCATTCTGAGATGTATGTACTTCTGTGAATCAGTGATTTCTTTATTTTAAGGTTAGCTAATAAAGTCAATTAAAAACACCTCTGGGTCTGAATGGGAAAATAAAAAATAGACTCAATAGTTTGCCTCATCCATTGGAAGGAAGCATGAAATGAAGTTCTTTCAAAAAATTGTTTTGAGGACTGGGAATGTGACTTAATAGTAAAGTGGTTGCCTAGCACACCTGAGGCTCAGGGTTTGAACCCCAGCCCTTTAAAAAAAAAAGTAATTTTCTTGGAGACTCTTGCAAATATGTGAATGTCTTCATAATACTTAAAATACATATGCAAAATTGTTAGCAAGACATTTTGTCTGTTAAATGCTCTAACTATACATAACTAGAAATATCATTGTTTTAATTTAATTTAATTGTTTATTTTTTTAAAGAAAGAGAGGGACAGTAAGAGAGAGAAAGATACAATAGATTTTATTTAGTTTTCACATGGTCTTCATTGCTTCCTTGTGTAAGTGGTGCCGGGGTTCAAATCTGGATCTGCATGCATGCCAGGCAAGCACCATTACTGCTGAGCCACCGCTCCAGCACTAAGTTTAATTTTATACTAATGCTTTATGAACTCCTGGCTAGTAAAAAAGCAAAATATTAGCAAAATATGTTTAGTTGGAATTTCAATTTGTGAGATGAATCTTCACGCATTGCACATTATGATTCTTATGAGTCCTGTAAGATAGGGCAGCATATGTAATTTCCACTGTGAAAAGATGGTAAATAATAAGTAGAATTTCATGAAGTCAATAATAAGCCATATAATGTTCAAATATTTTGCGTATAGGTACTCATTTATCTCCAGAGCCCTATAAAGTAAGTACTATTGTTACACTTCCTTTCTTCCTTTTTTTTTTAATACTTGGGATTGAATCCAAGGGTTCATTCATGTCACACTGAGGTACACCCCAACCTTTTTTGCCTTTTATTTTGAGACAGTGTTTCATAAGTTGCCCATGCTGGCCTTGAACCTGTGATCCTCCTGAGTACCTGAGATTATAGGCGTGTGCCACAGCTCCCAGCTTATTGTACCACTTTTCAGATGAAGAAACTAAGACATATGAAGGTTGAGCATCTACCCAAGGTTTTATAGCTAGAAGTGGTGGAGACATGGTTTATAGGCAAGGAACACTTACTACCCTGGTATGCACATGAGAAGCCTAAGGCTTAGAGAGGCTGGGTCTCCAAAATCATTAAATTTACCAAAGTCAACAGCTTGATAAAGAATAATTCAGAATTTCTAACAAGATTTGTCTGCCTCTAAATTGAGCTTTTAACCATTTTATTATAATGTTTGCTTTAAATCATAGTTTCTTTCTTTCTTTTTTTTTTTTAAAGAGGGAGCGTGAGAGAGAGAAAGAATTAATTTTAGTTAGTTTTTCATCTGGCCTTTTTTTCTCTAACATTTAGTCATGTAGTGGTGCTAGGGTTCAAACCCCAGTGCTCACGCACGCCAGGCAAGCATGATAACATTGAGCCAGGGTTCCAGCACCCTAGTTTCTTTCTGATTTGATGTCAGGATATTTAAGCTTATGTGTTACTTAATCTAAGACTTTGTAAATGAAAGATATATTTACATCTTTCTCCTATGATGCATCTTTTAGTGTCTATTTCTGTTTTGTAGCCTTCCTATGTGTAGACAAATGGTTTTTATTTGAAAGAGTGGGAAGAGTTGGGGGAGGGAGTGTAAGATACAATGTTTATAGAAATGTACTAGAATCACTGGATAAACACTTTCAAAATATCAGCTGAAGCCTCTGAACACCTTACCACATCAGGTAGGTGAGGAGCCATCTGGGATGCAGACAGGGTTCTCTGAAAGGGAGAGGCCAGTTGTAGGTAATTTCAGAAAGGTTCCACAGTTGAAACCTGACTTTTTCCCTAACCTGCTTGAAATCTGCAAGAAAGCTTCTCAACACATCTTTGCAGGCTGTCTCACCTCCTTGAGACCTTCTATATTGTAAATATTAACTGACAGTTATGAAGTAAAATGATATACTTGCTTTCTTTCACTTGGAGAACATACTTGATCATTAATTTTGAGACAGCATTATCTTGCTATCTGTAGTCAACTAATACCTGTGGGGTTTGTTTTTTCCCTGACTCTGATCAAGATTGAAAGAGGTCATTCCCTTTACACTTGTCTATAGTAAATGTATCTAAGTTGGGTTCATTGTTCTTGTGTGTTGAGCTTTTTGTCAAAACAGATGTTGTAATCTGATATATTAACAAGCTTTTCTTCCAAGATTTGCATCATATGTAAATTTGAAAAGTGGATCTTATAAAATTGGTGATTTAAGAAAAAAACAAATTATTTAAGGCCAAATGTGGAAATTCATAAAGGAGAGCTCTGTCTGTGAGAGCTCTGACTCATAACACCAATTTACTTTCTTTGCATGTGCTTGTGTGATCAACTGTTAAGATTTCTGACAAACCATTCAGAAAACAGGTTTTGAGTCAAAAGAACATGGGTTCAAATCCTGACCCTGCCCCTTTGGCTACACAAAACATTTTTGAGCCTTGGTTTCCTTCATGAGGAAATGGGATTAATAGCATCAGTCTCAAAGATTGAAATTTTACATGCACAACACAAATATAAATATATGTGTTATGTATATAACTCATGGATAGCAGATATATAATCTCCTGTAGAATATTATCTGATTGACAGTCATTATTCAGTGAGTAATACCTATTATATATTATCTCTAAAGATATTGTGAAAGAATTTGATCAATATATGTCTGTCTATAGCAGACTAATACCTTAACAAAAAATAATGATGTGCATTTGGCTTAGTTTACATTTAGACAATGGATGATTGATCACAATTTCCCTCTTATTACTGAGTTAATATCCAGTTTTAATTTATTCATGTTTCTAAGGTTGCAAAAAGTTTGACTGAGATTTTATGTTTTTGCATACAATGAAACAGAGCAAAACTTTGTTTTTCTTATACTCATCTGAGGAGCACCTTGAATGTTGCCTAACAGTGCTGAAGGCCCAGCCAGGAGTAAGGAGCTGAGGGTCTCAGATTTCATTCACAATGTCCTTGTGAGAACTCAACCTGGCTTTTGTTCTTGTTGGCAATCACTTCTATAAGTTCTCAAAAAGCTTGTTTCCTAATGGAGTTCACTGAAATGAACTAGAAAAATGGAATGGGCAGCATGGGACGTATCTGTCATCTCAGCCATTACAGGCTGAGACCTGGGCAACGTAGTGAGACCCTCTCAAAAAAAAAAAAAAAGTTGGGGGGGGAGGGAGAAAGAAAGGAGATAAAAACATTTATTTCAACTGCTGCTAAGAAATGGAAAGAAAAAAACTGAAAGAGATTTGTTGAAGGCAAAAAAGTGAACCATGAAAATATAATTGGTGTTTTTTTTGTTGAATAATTTCGTACAATGTTATATTTTGTTATGGATGAGAAGTTAGTGATATTAAAGATTTGTTTCAATTAAATGAGATTTTATTGCTTTTGAGTAATGAGGAGACACAATGAAGGATGTTCATGTACTTCCTAGAGGAAGCTCAAATGAGTTCCTGAGTGTGCCAAGGAGATAACTTTTGAGGTTTACATTAATGAACAAAATTCCTTAACCAACATTTTGATTTCCCTTTTCGTAGTTTCTAAAATAACCTTAACTCTAAGATGTCTAATAACCTGAAGAAAATAAATCTTGGTTTGTTATATGCATCCTCTAACATTTTATCATTATTTTAGACTTTACAAATAAGGTTCAGTAATTTTAAAACTCAATGCCTTAATATAGCAAACCTCTGGCATTATTAACTTTCAAATCAATGAAAAGAGTAGAAGAATGTTTTAACAAAAAAGCTAATGGCTGTTTTCTTTAACCTGTGGTTGGAATAATTAAATAGCGTGGCCTTTTCGTCTGACACTAAAAGTAAAATGAAGAACTTGACTTTTGTATCTGAGTTCTATAGAAGATATTGTTGGTTAAAGTGCAGTAGGTTTCAATTTTATTCTTCTTCTCTTAAAGAGTTATTCTTCATGGTAGGAATAATACAATTCTTACAGTTTAACATTTATTTGGTAGTGGCAATAAATTTGGCCATGCTTTGAATATTTTGAGTAGGAATAAATCTTTTCTGGTAGGCATAGTATAAAAATAAGGCAAACCCAACCTCAGTTATTAAGAGATAATTATCCATGACCCTAGGCAAAGTTAGAACACTACACACATGCTCTGCTCTTTCAGGATGACTTTTTTTTAAAGGGAGAGGGACAGCGAGAGAGAGAGAGAGAGAGAGAGAGAGAGAGAGAGGCTCAATTTTGTTTGGTTTTCCATGTAGCTTTTGTTGCTCTGACACATCATCATGTACCCGGTGCTTGGGTTCGAACCTGTGTCCTCACACATGCCAGGCAATCACAGTAACCCCTGAGCCACCACTCCAGCATCTCAGGAAGCATCTTAATAAATGAAAGTGGAGGCCAGAGTGCCCATACCCTGGTGCTGACATGCTGTCATCTGGAATGCTTGTGAAACAACCCCCTAAAGCTTGGCTGAAAGGCACAGCTGAATTGAACACAAAGAAACGCAGAGATGTGGATGGCACTGCTCTTTCCATGGAGTCACTCACAGGATGATTTAAAAGCAGATGCGATTTCCCTGACATTGCCACGGTTTCGCCCACCCAGCTATTTTACTCCTTTATGGTTTTGAATGAATTATTGATCAGGAATATTTCAAAGGTGTGCAAAAAATTCTTTTTTACGTTTAGCATTTATAAAACAATGATGTTGATGAAGGGAAAAAGAAAACCACTGTCAATATTTCTCTGAGATTAAACAATAACAAAGTGCCTTCAGGATTCATTTTAATGAGAAATACTTGTGTGGCTCCATGGAAATCTCGGGACAGGCAGTGCACACTAGCAAATTAATTATAGCTTGGCAGCCAGGCAAATGTATGAAGCTTACGGTGGCATAGAAAATAAATATTCTTTTAATCAGCTATACTGGCTTATTTTCTCAAAGGAAACATCAAATATTAAATGTATAAGTCATATATATTTAGAAAAGGATTTAAAAACAAGGGCTTGCTTGTCTTTTCTGGCCACTATTTTCAGGTTAGTGTTTGCATGAGATTTCCTCAAAGTAAGGCACAACTGATCCTTTAGTGTAGTCCACAGTCAGAGAACAGGGTTATCATTACTGACAGAATTTTTATCTAAGCCTGACTCTGATCTGTGCTGGAGGAGACATTGACTTTCATGATGGTTTTATGGATCGATGATTCAGGTGGTTCTCTAGATAGCTCTGCTAGGTTTGGGGGCCCTGTTTGCAAGTCAAAGCTGCATCTCCTCCCCTAGGTGGAATTTCTCAGTTCAAGGATTCACTTCTTAACTGCCTCCAGCTCCTGCAGTTGGCAGCTGACGGGGTAGTGCTGTTAATGGAACCAGAGTCTTCAAAGCGGCAGGTGATAAGAGACGCTGGGATTTTAACAGCATAATGAATTAATTCACAAACTCACTGAGCACAAATGATAACTTCGGTACAATTTCCAGTTGCAATTAGTAGGGGACTGCATTGTTTTACAGGATAACGGTATTAGTCCTGATTCTTGTAATGTAATGTGTAGCATACTGGTTTCTTTGAGGAAAAGCCAGTTTCTGGATGTGTGAATTTGTCCGTGACCAACTCCTGAAATGGATGCAAATTGAAATGAGCGACTTCTGTGATAGTGAAGTGTACTGCAGCATAGCCTCTATCCCCAGGTCCCCAAGAGGTGGCTGGCAGAGTCTCAGAATTTCATTTTGCCAAAAGCAGCATAACCAACCGTTGTCCAAACATATCCCAAACTTTTATTCTATTTTGAGTTCATCCAGGCTGAATACGCAATCTTCATTTTGTCCTTCAACCCTCTATTTCAGTGACTGCCTTCAAAATCAACCAATTCAAGTCAACTTCTAATTTCTAAGCTTGATATAGAATCACTCACATCTTCACCTATTATTTCTGGTGTTTCCCCTGAAAAGTGTTCCTAGTAGATGAAACACAATTTTAAATTAGAGAGAAGTTTCAGAAAAATAATTTCTACTGTTTTTAAGGGTTTGATTGATATTATCAGCAGTATTTTCAAAAAGAAAATTGTGAGTTCATATGTTAATAAATGAGCATGTAGGTTTATGTCTTTAAAAATTATTTGCTATTAATTTTCTCTTTTGGTTTATTAAATTAATAGAAGCAATTGATAAAAAACTATTATATGTAGAATGTTCACATCCGTACTAGTTATACATGGCTAATTAAAAAATATTATCTGATGACAACAGAGGTGATAGATATGATAAACTACTCTTTTAGATGACTGACTTATGTTGAATTGATATATTCATTCAATACAATGAATATTCAATGTAATTTAATAAATATTCATTGGACACCTGTGCTAGGCCCTAGGGATATTAAGATGAGAAAGATTCAGTATTGGTTCCTTAGTGTGGTAGATCGTTTTGTTTTTAAATATTCACTTCCTTTCCTATAAAAGGATTATTCCTTTCCACCTGTGGCCAGGTACCTTCTGTGCCCTGTGAGAGCGGAATGTATTTCTCTATTCTGGGCCATGTGACTGACTTTAGCCAATGTCCTGTAAGAGGACATGATTCATGCTACATCTGAGCAAAAGATTTAAGAGGCATTGTGTGTTTCGGTTAGTACCCTTGCCCCTTTCTCTCTGCAGTGAGAAAAGCTTTTCTCAAATAGGAGCTGCTTCTAATTTGAGATATAACCCCAACCCTAATCTGATTTCAGGGAAGGGAAGATCGAACAAAGCCCCAGCAGCTGCCTACAGTTGACAATGTGTTACATGTTTATTATCGTGAGCCTCTTGGACTTGGAAGTTGCTTTTTCACCATGGTGATGTTAGCTAAACACCCCATGGTATTAGACTACAGTCTGTTAATTCTTAGGCATTATAAGTTCTGATGTGTTGCTCAGAAATGTATGACTATAAAAGAGAACTGATTCTAGTTCAATAATCTGGCAAGCTGAAGTCATGTAGGTACTGAGATAGACTGTGACCTGATTGCATCTGTGCTATTCAGGCCAGATTGGGACACTGACAAATTTTTGAGAAGTAATTGTGAAGCAAACTCCATTGAATGTTTACGTCACCAAAAGGAATAACTCTTCCATAATTAATTTTCCTAGAAGTACCAACCTGGTCCAAGTCAATTCATAGTTTCTGTTCAAAGCTGCCACAATCTTTTTATTCAGTGGAACAAAAACTAAGGCTTTTTTCAAGGCATTTGGTGTGCCAGGGATATCTATCCATCCCTATTATCTCCTGGTGCTTTTCAATAAGTGTCAGATAGCCACAAACATTTGCCTCGCTGTTTCCTCCTAGGGTCTAGGCCTAACTAGAGATAAATGTGTGTGTTGCACTATGTTGGTGTTTGTGTGTGTCTGGGAGAGACAGAGAGAGAGAGAGAGAGAGAGAGAAAGAAACACTAGAGGATTATCTTACTTCACACAATATTTATCATACCTCTCCGAGAGCTCTCCTATGCACTTGAACATAACAGAAACCGAGTGGAAATGCCAGGATTTTGTGAAGAAAAAAGAAAAACCTAAAAATCCAAGACCATTTGCCACATTTACTTTTGTTGATTCTTCTCATGAGACATTTTCCTATGCTTCCTTTGCCAACTAACTTCCTTTAGATTTTGGTAGTAAAAGGCCTGATGTGGTTGGTGAAGGTTGTCAGCACACCCCTGTGTTTGGGTCTGTGCTCCCTCCCGTTTTTGTTTTTGTTTTTTTAAGAGAAAG
This sequence comes from Aplodontia rufa, assembly GCA_004027875.1. NCBI lineage: Eukaryota > Metazoa > Chordata > Mammalia > Rodentia > Aplodontiidae > Aplodontia > Aplodontia rufa. The sequence continues at coordinate 17,816 of PVKS010025606.1, read as the reverse complement.
GGACAGTGAGAGAAAGAGAGAATCAATTTTATTTAGTTTTTTATGTGGCTTTTGTTGCTCCAACATTTCATTATGTACGTGGTGCTGGGGTTCAAACCCGTGTCCTCCTGGAATACACATTCTGAGAGTCCAGTACCACCAGGTGGAATCTGGACACATCACTAACTCTGCTTGGACCTGCAAAGGACTTCATTTGGAGCAAGATGTAAGTTTGCTATGGTAGCATATAAATACAGACTTGGTAGCATGTATTTCCTACCCTTCTCATTCTTGGGCCAGGAATTATGTTCTACAGTCTGTCCTTCCTTCTTGTTTTTCTTCTTTATCTCTAGGTTTCTTCCTCTCTTTTCCCATTTCTTGACCACTGAGCTACATCCCTAGTCACCTATCCCTACTTTTTTTTTTTGAGACAGGGTCTCCCCAAGTTTCTTAGGGCCTCCCTGAATTCCTTAGGGCTTCACTAAATCACTGAGACTGGCCTCAAACTTGTGATCATCCTGCTTTATTATCCTCTCACGTTCCAGGGATTACAGGCATGTGCCACCATGCACAGCCTGCCCTTTACTCCAAAAGTATTTATGAAACATAAGCCATATGCTAGACACTATGTTGGGATGGTAGTGATGAATAGTAGAGGGACGGTCCTGCCCTTCTGGATTTATAGAGGAGTGAGAATAACTAGCATTTTAAAATTTCCTTTACACTGCAGGAAAGAGTCAGACTTCTGCCTTGAGTTGCTTGGCTGTCAAGGCAGTTTTTAGACACTTGGCTACATCAAGGGGTCAACAGCTTCTCTAGAAGTTTTGATGCAAACTCATTACTATTATTAACGTATAGGTAAGTCAAAATTAGATGTTTTCTCCTCTTTGGGACAGAGTAAGTGGGGGCTTCTGATCATAGAAGAAAGGTTATTAGGTGACTGGGTCCAGTCTGAGCTTCACTCCCCTTACTTGTGACCTGAAACAATGCCTACTCTTATTCCAAAATTGCCTTCAGTGTATCAATCCCCTGCCAAAGGTGGGATTTCACATCTGTGTGGATAGCCTCATCATAGGTTCACTGCTGCTGGGGCTGCTGGGGGATAGCTAGGGGCACAAGGGGTTTCTCTCACCTTCCTGTCAGGTCCTGGAGAGTCCCGTACTTCCCCCAAAAGAAGGGACAAAGATCTCTGGACCCATGATTATGTCTAATCAATTAAAAATATTATTTGGAATGTAAAGGGGAGAACTATTCCCCAATTGTTTATGGATTTTGCCCTCTCCAAATAAGCAAGCAGGGTTTTGAAACAAATTAGGTTTCAGTGAGCACCATCAATGACCCTCCCTACCTTTTGCCTCTCTGCTTGTATACAGTTTATCTTACTGGAGGAAAACAGACCTTTTTCTTTTTATTGCTTTATAACATTGGATAATAGTGAATAAGTGTTAATTTCATTTGCTTCCTATGATTGGCAGCACCCATCAGCGGTTCTCTGGTCATTCAGAGGATCGTTCCCCTCCTGTGTAGCTGAAAACGGCAGTGCCTGGAGGAGCAGCATGCCCCTGATCACATGACCAGAACTGAAGATTCAGATGTCAGGTCTTATTACAGATTCATTGCCTGGTGCCTTGGAGAGGGGCACTGAGCACTTACCAAGCTCTGAGGTGCTGCTCATGTGCACACAGTTTGAGAACCAGCATACTGGGACCTAGAGTCTTCTTTCTGATATTCCCAGTGAAGGCCTGGCTTTCATCAGGATCAAACACATTAACCTGTTATTCCTATCCCCACCCTCCCCTGCCCTGTTTGAACAACTGTATAGAACTCCCAAGAATTTTGCCATTACAAGTAACCTATTTAGAATGGAATCATACTGTTTTTTTAGGGTGGATATCAAAAATAGGAACTTTGAGAAATCACAGCTTTCTCTGTTGCTTTCCATTATGCATTTTCAAATTAAAAAAAAATCTCTTTTTAAACCATCTTAAATACTTGCTTCACTGCCTTTTGCATCCACGTTTCTTCACGCAGCTTCTGTAAGACGCTGTCGTGCAGCCACTGTAAGATCCTGAATGGAAAGCCCAAATGGAAGGTGATGCACTGGCCCATTTTATGTATTATCAGTGATGGTTCATCCCTGTGTTTTCTTTCTTTTCTTTAATTTCCTTTCCTTGCCACAAGTTTTTCTTTTTTATTTCACTCCACCTCCTCCCCACACGCTCTCTTTACTTTTATTTTAAGCAAATATTTATGTTTTGAGATGAAAAATTCTCAGGCCATTTGCCGTGAAGCCCATGACTCAGAAGGATTAGTAAAGGGGGCTGGGGAGGAGAGGCAAGGCTCTCCCTGGTGCCGTTGAGGGACATTGGGTTTGCTGGGAGAAATGTAATGATCGGAACTCACATTCCTGTGGGAGGCTCAGTAAGGAAACATCATTTCAAATGTGTACCAGATGAATTTTTCGAAGTTACTTACAGGGGGAAAAACAAACCTGAGAACCTCCTTCTTGCTGCAGCAGATGATGTAGGCTACGAATTATTTTACTAAGCAGTGTTAAGTGCTTTCCTGTTGGAAAATGAGGAACTTATTAATTATTTTAAGTTTGAAGTAATTAAGCCAGGCGCTGTCAGGCTGACAAGGTTTTCTCAGCAGGTGACTGGATGCTTTCAGCAGAGTGAGGGATTTTTCTAGTCCCATATGCTGGGCTACAGGTGAGCCAGTTGGTAAAGATGTGACACCTTTTAATTACACCTCCTTGCAAGCTGCAACTTGTCTTATGAGTTACTTGATCATTTGTTGCTCTCTCACAAAAGAGAAGACATTGGTGAGTTAGGAAGGAGTAGGAGTGGAGGAATTTGGGAAGGCACGAAATCAACACTGTGCTAGGTTCTTTTCCAGATGACTTGAGAGCCTGCTTTGACCTTCTCTGACAGGTCCTGGAAAGCGTGTGTGTTGCAGGTGTGTTGGTAGTGCCAGGCAAAACAGATTCTGTAGCAGGCCTGGCCTGGATGTCTAGAAAGACTGAAAAGTCTTCCTTACTTAGCTTCATTCAGGGCTTTTCCTATCAGCTTTACCAGTCACCAACTGCCCGGCTAGACGCCAGGTGACTTGGGGCTCACATTTGCTTAAAAGAGGAAGAAGCTGAGCACGATGGCATGTACCTATAATCTCAGTGACTCGGAAGAGGATACCAAGTTGGAGGTTACAGGTCAGCCTCAGTAAATTAAAATAATAATAATAATAATAATAATAAAGGAACAGGAAAAATAGATGGAAAAGGGGCTAAAGAAGAAAAGTGTGCAGCTGGAAAGACTTCTGAATATCTGCATAAGTTTTCCAACTTGTTTATTTTAAGAGGCTGCTATTCAAAGGTCCCCTTTTATGGTCATGTTTCCAACCCTTCCTTCCATCACTTTGAAAATGTGAGAACACACTTATTTTGGCAGTCCTCCACAACCTCTCCCACCCCTGCCGCATCCAATTCAACACCAAGTTCAACCATCTCTGCTCCTCCAACAGCCCTGAGCAGCAGAGCCTCCTAGGGTTGCGATATGCTGCCTGTTTGTCTCCTACGTGTCAATTGTCAGGAAATTTTCTTTCCTGTCCTCAACATATATCCCCCTACCCCTGTACTAAGGATCAAACTCAGGGCCTTGAGCACACTAGGCAAGTGCTTTACCACTGAGCTACATCCCCAGCCCTCAAAACTTATTCCTACTTTTACCTTCTGCTGGAAAATAGCTAATTTAGTAATGATACATGTGCTAAGGTGCTTAGCCAGTCACTCATTTATTTGACCACTATTAATTAATCACCCACCTTTTTGCCCCATGGGAAACCTCACAAGACAAATATGGTCCTTTCCTTCTAGAACTTATTTTCTATTTTTAAAGAAGTCCTTCCTGGTGCTCATATGTGGAGAACCTGAATCTCTGTTTCCAATTCAGATGGACAAGAAATAGGTCAATTTAAAAGAAAATGTTTACTTAATTTTAAACTAAATCCTTATCTTTCTGAACTGGTAAAAAAATTCAATCTAAGTATTTTTTAAACAATCTATACAGTTTAAACCAAGATATAGGAACCCAGATAAGGCCATTGCACTCCCTGCAATACAGAGCTCTCCTTATAAAATATAAACAATTTAGGAGCCAGTGTGAGGGTGTTTTGAGGGTGATGGGAGGGTATATCATGTAAGGGAGAGTCAAGTTCCTGCCACCCTATGGGTGGGGACAGAGGGCAGGGTTAGGGTAAAGAACTATATCATTAGCAAGAAGAGAGAGACTCTAACAGTGACCACAGGCTGGGGACCTGTGTCTGAGTGCACCAGGGTAGAGCCTCTGAAATCAGTGTTTATGAATGTAGGGTTACACTAGGCTGCTAGTTCAATAGAAATAGGTCACAGGGGTGAAAAGCAACTTCCTGAGAATGTTCCCTGACACCCTACAGCGGGCTTATGGATGAAGGAGCCCAGCCAGGAACAGGGCAGGCATAAGACAATGGAGAAAGAATCCAAGAGAGAGGAGGTGAGGGGGACATTGCAGCCCCTTTTTCTCATTGACTGGGGGTCTTTGGGGCTCAGAGAATGGGAGGTAGAATGGGACCATTGGGCTATGGGTCTGAGTGTGGAGGAGGTGACTGTTGGGCAAAGAGACTTTTACCAAAACATCCCTGAGTCTTATGGCCAGAAGGACACACACACACACACACACACACACACACAACCATCTTGTTCTTAGTGGACTCACCTAGCACACACAGTCCTACCCAATGCCTAGGAAAAAAGCCCTAGCTGAAATTCCAGCTTGATCATTTTAGTCATTAAAAATAATTTTTTTCTAAGTGATACATAAAAATATAAAAATTATGCATATTTATGGGGTACCATATGATGTTTTGATATATGTATACATTGTGTTATGTTTAAGTTAGGGTAAACATCTATCTCCTCAAACATTTATCATTTTTTTAATTGTAAAAACATTTGAACCCTTTCCTCTAGCTTTTTGGAATGTGAATTATATTTCTCATTATCTATAGTCCCCCTACCATGCAATAACACAGCAGAAATTCTTATTTTTATTTCACTGTAACTTAGTGCCCATCCATCAACCATTCCCCACTCTCCTCCTCCACTCTCTCCCCAGCCTCTGGTAACTGCCATTCTACTTGCAACCTTTATAAGACCAACTTTATAAAGGTGTCCACATGAGTGACATCATGTGGTACTTCACTCTGTGTTCCTAGATTTTTTTCACTTGACATAATAAACTACATTTCCATCCATGTTGTCAAAATGACAGGGCTTCATTCTTTTTTATGATGGACTAGTTTTGTACTGTGTATATTTACCACATTTTCTTTTTCCCACTTAACCATATGCCAAGCTCCCTGTTCTCCAGTCACCAGTCATAGCCAGGAGTCCCTTGCCCAGGTTGCTCAAGGGCCCCTTCCCTCTGCTTCCTTTCTCCATCTGGTTATCCTTCTTCCCTGGATGGTATGGTCTTGGTCTTCAATGAGGTGGGGGAGTGGGCAGCTTTGGAGGAGTGGTGTGTAGACTATGAAGAGCTCCCACCTCCAGGCACCTCAGTCCTTAACCAGATCCAGCTTCTGTACTCCATTGCCCAGATCAGCGCCTCCCTTTAACTTGACCACTCAAGCCGTTGCTATCAGTGAGATGAAGGCTGGAGGTAGTGAATAAAGAGGAAGGAGTCAGAGGGGGAGAGAAGAGGGGAATGCATGTTGCAGAGCAGGGGCAGTTGAGATAACACAAAGGGGAGAAATGAGAAGATGAAACATCTTTCGGTAGAAACACAAAAAGATGAAGAAGAGGAATAAGAAGATATTTGATAATTGGGTAAAAGCCCAAGAACTCTTATCCTAAGCCACAAATCACCAGGTGGGTCCAGAGAATACAGTTTATTAAGTGACTATTGTATCATTTTTATTTATATGTGTATATAAAAGAACACCATCAATCTGTAGTAGGAAATCTCATCTTGTTTTGTATATAAGATTGTCATCAAATTATACTAAAAATTAATGAAGCCCACAACTGAGGATATCATATCTCTGTTTTAACTATTGAATTTTAAATGCTCAATGTAGCAAACCTTGCTTAGATTTGAAGTTACACATTTTTATGAGCAAGTCAATAAAATCATGATCTTTTTAAACATTAAGTAACATGAAATTAAAATGTTATTTTCTATTTGATATGTTTTGAAGTGATTCCTCATTTTGTGAGAGTACCTATAAAATAAACTCCTTTGCAATGTTTTAAAAAAATTTTAAATTTCATCCAGTACGGTCACTTGCATTTGCTTACTTGATTAACCCTGTAGAGTCCCCACAGCCATTGGTCATGCCGGGGAAATTTGGCCTTGGTTGGATTCTGCCCAAAACAATGAACAAAAATGTGGAACAAGCTCTTGCCCTATTTTCTTCCCTTTCCATTTGGACATAACATTTTTTAATTTACTTTTTCAAATCCCACATTTTTAAATTATTCATTACTATAAAACAAAGATATACTAAAAAGTAACTAGAAAAGTGATATTTCTGATGCATGCCTCTATTAAAAGACAGAATTTCATAAAGAAAGGAAGTCAAAGAGAAACAAAGAAAGATAGAAAGAGAAAGAAAGAAATAAGTCAAAGACCTAGCACAACTGAGGCAAAAATTCCTGTGAGAGAATACTATAATAAACCTGAAAGAGGAAATCAAGTCTGACATCCTTGGTGAAGAAATTCTTGGGTTCTTAATGATGTGTAGTCCATAAGTAGATGTGCTTTATGCTTAAGTGCAGGACCAATCTTGTGCCTGTGGAATTTGCACATTTAAGGTCACACTGCTGAATGCATGGCTGGGAGAAAAGTTTCTCCACAGGAAAAAATCATGTTGCATAATTCCAAGATGTTATGGTTCTATGGCAAACCATGAATACTTTTCAGTCAACAAATAATTATTTTCCATGTGATCCATGTAAAATACTGCACAAACTCTTGTTTGTTTCACATGTATTTTGAACCAATATTTCCTTATAACAAACTAAATTACTAGAAGTAAGGAAAAGGAGGAGGAGGGTTAGAAAAAGTCAATTTGCAGACAGACTCCTCTCAAATTGTTCTATAGGACATATCTCATTCAACAAGTTAATTTCTAATTTCTCAGAAAACAATGCTTATTCACAGACACCCCAACCTCAAAAATGACCTCAAATACAGCCATGTTATCCCACATGGGCTATATGTGCAACTTTTATTAATTTCCCATTAACATGATGGCTTTGTAGAACATTTTACATTTTCAAAAATGTTAGAAATCAATTGATATTTGGCTAGGTGCTGTCCTTTGAAAACTGATGTAGGCACACGTAAAGTTCAGCACATCCTACTTTGCTCAGAAAATGAACAGGGTAATGATGAATATTTTGAAGCCAACCTTGGTTTTCACTTTGGAATCTTTCAGAAGCACTGTTGCCTGCATAGTGGCATCTCTTCTGGTATATTGGGGCATCAGCCCTGAGGTCACTGCCTGGGTTGATATGGGAGGTACATTCATGTTGTTCACAATGAGTGTCATTGTGCTGTCTTTCTGTTTGAACTGGGGAGCTCAAGGACAGTATTGAATTGGACACATCAGAGGATGAATAAAAATTAAGAAGATGGAAAAGAATTGTAATTTTATTTGGAACAAAATAGGTATTTGCAATGAAATTAAATGTTTGGTTTAGCCAGGACCCTGGTGGACAGCACTTCTCATTTTTACATTGAATTGATAAACTTTGCTTAAGTGAGGTCAGAAACAAATGACCTCGGAGGGTAAATTACATCTTAGCTTTGGAAATGAAGTTCACCTCAAGCCAGATTTGAGATGAATTTGTGATGGGTTGACAGAAATCCTGGGACCATTTGCACACTTGACACCAAGAACGCAGAAAAATAAATGTATCATATGCAGAAAATAAATTTTCTCCCATTCCCAATAAATTCAGTAAAAATATTCATTACCTAATTAGCACAAGTAGAGCACAAAGACTTGACATTTCTTTGTTTCCTCAAGTTGAGGAATAGTGTGGTTTTCTTTTGTAAGCGAAACTATTAAAAAAACCACCTACCTGTCCAATCAACCAACCAAGCAACCAATCAGCTAACCAAACTCCCTCCCCAGGTGTTTCCTACTAGAAACATTCAAGAAATATTGAGGAGAGAAAGTATCATTTGGTCCCATAAGTAACAGTTTCCATGCAAGCTCTATGATGCCTGCTATCTTTTATCCCAATGAAAACGAGGCCGTTTGCTTGTGATTATAGACTCCTATTGATTTCCAATTTTCACCAGGCATGTTCAAATCCTTTGGGCACTGGGTGCTTGTAGCTTCTTATCAGTCTTGTAGTAGGGAAATAACGTGGTAATATAATTGGCACAGTGCAGGCAATAAGAAACTCCTACTTTCAATTTAGTCTTTCATTGCAATATTTTTTTTTTGTTGTTTTTAAGAGAGAGAGAGAGAAAAAGAGAGAATCAATTTTATTTATTTATTCATCTGGCCTATGTTTCCCTGACAGTTGTGTGTGTGGTGTTGGGATTTGAATCCGGGTCCTCACGCATGCCAGGCAAGTGCTCTAACCGCTAAGCAACCTCTCCAGTCCCTCATTGCAATACACACATACACATGTTTAACATGGTGGGTTCAAGTTCTCAAAGACCAAATCTGAATGAAGCCAAGGATTGTCTATGTTACCATTAAATTATTTTTAAAAATACCCCCCAAATCAAACCAAGCCAAACAAGAACAAAAGAAACAACTCAGTGCCCTGTAGTGCCCTGAAAGACTGGGTTGCATTGTTTTACAGTTTTAGCTTGCTGTGACAGAAGTCACAGCAAGCTAAATGAATAATGATTGGTCCACAATTACACTGCAGCGGCTGTCTCAAGAGCTACTTATGTGGGAGAATCTGCATTTGGCAAGTGTTTATTTTATGTAGTAGAGTGCCACCCAAACAGTTCCGAGCTCTTACCAAAAAGTCATCCAGAAAGCACACTTCACAACTGTAGTGTGTACCATGCAATTACTCTCTTTTTATCATGAAATTTCTGAGCAATATTTTTATTTGATCTAAGGAAAGGGCTTTCCACCAATTCTATTTTTTTCCAGCAGGCTGTTTGTTCATGTTCTATATCTAAACTTACTACTTAGTATGGATCGTTAGACTTGATATGTGCTAAACTGTAAAGCCACTTTGAAAGTCAAAGTGATTCACCAAAATTTGGAGGAAATGTAAATTCCTACACTTCAATTTATTTCTGAAAAGGAGTAGGTATTGGTAATTGCTTTAGGGAGCTGACCAGGCTGAACATCAGTAAAATAATTTAAACTTCTTGGTGGGATTGTTCTAATGTCACCACACACTTGCGCACTGTGCTGAAGCTCCATTAGAGAGCACATGCTTTGATCCAGGCTCTGTCTTGCATGCTCTCTGCCTAGCAGAGTGTGACAAATCTGCATAGTTTCCAATCTTTCCTTTTATTATCTTTTACACAACCTTAGAGAGAAAACAAATCTGATTAAAAACAAACGTAGCTGTTTTGTAAGCTTCTCATAGACTCCTGATTAAAGAAAGAAAGAAACAAAAACAAAAACCTCTGGATTTTAGATGGGAGCACAAACAAAATTATTTACTTGTGTGTGTATATATCCTTTATTTTTACTTTCTGATCATTCTACTGAGACTAGATTTCACTGGAGTCCCCAAGGTAATGGAGCTTGGTGACTAATCCACTGAGCCATACAAACCCCATCTGCTTATTCACTTTGACATTTTAATAATATCCCATTTGGACCTTAGTTTAATTTTGCTTTGTGTGCTACATCTTTGTTTTAACATTATAGCTGAAATAATTTATTATAATGAATACTATCAGATCTCAGTAATTAAGGCACAGAGAGATTCTGTGTATTTCAACTATGTATATTTTCAATGGGAAATGGACCCGCTAAAAATTGGTCAATGGACCGTCAAATTGCCCTCTTAATTACTGATCATTGTGTGTTTTACTTGGAATAAAGGAAAAAATATGTCATTTTAAAAACAGTAATACCCTGTTTTATGTCCATCTTACTTTGAAATTTCCTGTATGTTTTTCTTAGCAAGTATAGTAATAAATTACAGTATTCTAATGGTATAGTACAGTAGAGTAGTTTTAAACACCACTGCTGTTGACAGAAGTAGTGTTAAATGCTGACTTATTTTGTTTTCTAAATATGTGATTTCTTTAAATGAAGATTGATTATGATTTAGTATTTATGTACATAAATCATACATATTGTGACAGACTTGTAACATGCTGTATGTGTTGCCCTCTGGGACTTGATTGTATTCAGCATATGTCACAGTCAAAAGCTTATTAATTATTATTGATTAATTCATATACTCATTCTCATTCATACCAAGATATTAAGAAATCTCATAGTAGGAAGAATTAAGTCTTAAATATACATTAGAAGATCCCCAAAATATAGTCAAATCTTAGCAGGAGATAAAATATACAAAAATCCTACAGTGTAACCTAGATTTTGCAGAAGACACAGATGGCAAAAGAAAGTGATACATCATTTGCAGGATGTTAAGTTACAAACAGAAAGTTAAGCATGATCCAGACTGTAAAGCAATATAGGAGTCTAAGTGTGAAGAGATTTAAATAATAGACCAGCAACATGCACCATAATTTCGCTTTTTCCCATGTAGCCTCAGTTAAGAAAGTAACAGTGAAGACTCTAATAAAGTAATGTTCATAGCTTAAATTTATAGAGTGCTCTTTAGAATTATCTCACTTAATCTTCTTGACAACACTATGAGGTCAGTATTCCTATACTTCTATGGAGCAGATGTGACAAGAGTCTCAGAGAGGTTAAGTGAGTAGTGGAATGTCACTTGCCTAGCAAGCAGTGAAGCCGAATCTCCATTCACGCTGGGGACCTCATGCTTACTGCTCTGAATTTCATCACCATCACAGGCTGGCAGCACTGTGCCCTGTGCCCATATCTCAGAGCTGCTTAATTCATTTCAGTCAACTTTACAATGTGTACTAACAGTCATGGTGTTTATGACTGGCCAGTGATCTCCATCCAGCAGTCACTTATAAAGTAACTAAATGAATTTTCCGTGCCAGGTTGATTAATTCTGCCATATATTAATAATCTATATAGGAAAAAATGAGATAGAGTTGATATATTATTCAGATAACATGATCATCAAAGAGACAGCTCATCTGTATAATGGACAAGGACACAGACTTTGTAATTGCACAAATCTAGGTTCAGCTTATGAATCTTATACACACTAGTATAATTTGCTCCACTATTGAGCTACATCCCCAGCCTCATTTCACAATAGCGAGAACAGTGTTGGCATATATATGCATCACTATTCATATATACATATCTAAAAATGGAAAAGTCAATTTATATGTGATACTATCAGCATATCACTGATAATTAAAATAAAAAGAACAAATATTAATACATTCACAAGGATCTAAAAAATGTCAACTTTTTTTTCTTTAAAGAGAGAGAGCGAGAGAATGAGAGTCAATTTTTTTATTTTTCATCTGGTTTTTGTTTTTCCAACACTCAGTTGTGCATGTGGTACTGGGATTCGAACCCAGGTCCTTGCACATGCACATGCCAGGTAAGTGCTACCTCTGAGTTACTTCTCCAACCCCAAGATGTCAACTCAATATTGAGAAATGCTGACAAAAGATCATACCAACAATAAGTAAGAACAGGAAAACAACTCTTAGGATCATAATAGATATTTTATTTGCATATATTTAAGTCTGAGATTTAAGAGTGGTCAATTAATAGCAAACATCTTACTATGATGAAAATTTTAGTGCTCTCCTTAGAAGAATCTAGATGACATCTGATGATAAATATTTATTACTATGTTTTTAATGATGTAATTTCTGGATTGACAAACTCTGTCTCTGGGTTGCACTGGGACCACCAAATTGTGAGATTGTAGGAAGAGGGAACACAATAGGGACTCTAATAGGTAATGACTAATTAGAGCAATAGGAAATCTTCCCTACATTCCTACATTAACTCATTTTTACATATGATATGGGTGACCAATTGATAATTAAAATTATAGGAAAAAATTTCAATAAATCAGAGAAAATGGAATATATTAGCTGTAAGATAAGAAAGGAGAAGTCTATGAAGAAAATCCAAAGGGATGAGGTCAGAGAGAAAAGAAATCTGTATGACCCCAATGTTAAGAGCAAAGACAGCATCCTCAGAGACCATGGGGAAAAGAACAAACAGAAAAGATGAACAATAGAAGGATCCAAAAACATTATTCCGGAATCATAACAGAAGGAGTTACATTGAATTCCATCAATCTATCTTTCCAAATGTAACAAAACTGTTAGGTGAGTAGAATGGTAGAGATAAAACAAATTCTCCTAAATGCCAAAGATGATAGAAATTTAACAAAAGTTTGAAAAAAAGACTTGAGACTCTGGCTATAAGTTTCAGGAAAGAACCAAGAGAATGCTTGTCTTTTGCAAAAATTCTTATAAAATAAAAAGAGATTTGAAGATTATTTAAGTTAATCAAAGTCTAGATTAGTTAACAACCTCTTGATGCCTAGGTTAGTTGTTTATCACATAGCAAAAATCAAATAACTGAAATACAAGTAGGAAAATCATGTCCCCTGTGAGTATGAGGACATGAAAATTAAATAATTTTAGCATGATTTCTTAAAATGATAATCCATTTGCAATATTTCTGCAGTCTTTCAAAGAATGACAAAACCTTACTTGAGCAGGAACTTTAGTTAATTAGAAATCTATCATCCTGAGGTAAAACTTTTAGGAAAAAAAATGGATAACTTTTAAGCAAATACACTCACATGGGAACATGTATAGAATTACACACAGCTCCTGATTTCAGTACGTGTTTGGAGCAGTCAGCTCCTCCTTCTGTATCTTGGTGTAAGCAGCTTCAAATTTGGTTCCAAAATTCATCTCTTTGCTGATTTTTGACATTCATAGTATATTTTTCAATATTATTGGGATAATAGATGCTGGTTTGCATATCAAGCTCACAATAGATCAGGATAGATTTGATGTGTTATGCACTGGTAATAAAAAGGAAACTGTAGGGTTGTACTACCAATGGCTAAAATAAGTTGATTAAGCAAAGGCAATGTCCGCCCTTTTGATTTACCATATTATCACGCTTATCTAATTTGTGATTCATTTGGGGATTTCTACCAATATCCAAATCCATCTAGGATTGTTGAAGGCAAAGACCAAAAGCTTAATCATGTTGACCATAGCAGAATATTAGTTTCAGATCAATTTTATGAGACAAGACTGCATATTTTATGAAATGTGAAAGCTCCTTATAATAATGCTGTTTCTTCAACAACCACATAGATGTTCTATTTGTAATATTTTAAAATTCTATGAAATATTATTTTGATATCTTTGCTTTTAAAAAAGATTACTATTCATATTTATAATTTGTTTGATGGTAAGTCCTTCACTAAGAAGAGATCTTTGAGGGAGGGAGGATAGGGAGAGACTGAGGGCAATAATCAACAATGTAGCATAGCATACTCTTTAACCCCTGAGAATCCAAATAACATTTATGCAATCATTTAATACTGGAAAATTCACAATCTAAACATTTATATTGGTGTAGGGGGAAAAGCTAGAAGAATCAAAAGATGGGTGTGAGTGATGTGGGGGTAACTCTGGTTTAGGAGCAAATGCATGTCATATTGTTACTTTATATGCATTTATGATTGTACAAATTTTCAACTCCTTAAAAAAAATTAAAAAAAAATAGAGCATCAAAATCATTATATTATTCCTGGAGTGTTTTCCCATACCAATGGCCAATTTTTAACCATGGCCCCGATGCCCAATAATTCAATTTAATTCTGATACTCTCACCTAGACTTCGCACTGGGTCCCACAAGTTTAAGGGTTCAGCCCAACAAGCCTGCTCCAACTTCATATGCCAGTCTCAGGTGTTGGGCCATTTGTATGTCCAACTGAATGGCTTCCAAGACCTCCCCCTCCTGTTGGAGAACATGCTAGAATAACTCAAAGAACTTAAGTAAATACTTCAGTACATTTTCTGGTATAGTTCAAAGGATATAACTGGGTAACATTCACAAGGAAGAGATGCTTGAGTCAGGGAATAGGGAGAGGGATCAGTACAGAGTTTTCCAGGTTTTTCTGGTTACCAGCATCCCAGTACCTTGTGTTCACCAACTGGGAAGCTCTCTGAATATCCTTGTTCAAGGACAGCTTTTACAAAGCTCAATCTATAACCTTAGCCTCCTCTTTGGAGGTCAGTGTGGGACTGAAAGTTGTTGTTGAATCATTTGCTCTTTATGGAGACCAGCACCAGCCCCTCATCAGTGTAAACTCAGGTGTAATTGAAAGGAGCTCATAATAAGCAACAAAATACTATCTTATTAAAAATCTCCCAGGCATTTAGGAGCTTGTGCCAGTAACCGAAGACAAAGACCCAATGATTGTTTTAATTGTTTTTTTTTTTTCCTGGTACATGGGATTGAACCCAGGGAGCTCTACCACTGAGCTACATTCCAGTCCTTTTTTTTTTTTTTTAAGAGAGAGAGAGACAGAAACAAATTTTTATTTAGTTTTTCATGTGACCTTCGTTGCTCCAAGACTTTACTGTGCACATGGGCAAGCATCCACTGTAACCGCCAAGCCACCACTCCATCCCCCTTTTTATTTTTTGAGACAGGGCCTTGCTTAGTTGCTGAGGCTGGCCTTAAACTTGGAATTCTCTTGACTCTGCATTTTGAGTCACTGGGATGCGGGTGTGTACCACCATGCCCTGCCCAAAGAATATGTGCTTTATTATAGTTCCATTTCCAAGCTATTTGTCATAGTCCATTTTGTGTCACCATAACAAAATATTTGAGAGTGATACTTGACTTATTCATTTTGGGGGACTTTATTTTAAAAAGTTTATTTAAATCACAGTTCTGGAGGTTCAAGAGCATGTCATAGAGTGACATAGGCTCGAGTGAGAACCTCCTAGTGTCATTGCAACGTATGAGCCTGTGTAAAGAAGATGACATGCAGAAGCAGAAAAGGGAGTCAGGAAATTGCCAGGTTCTCTTATAATAACCCATTCTCACATAAAATAATACCTGCTTTAAGCCCTTCCAGAGGTGGCACTTCTAGTACATAATTACCTTTCACTAGGCTCCACCTTTTAAAGGTGCCACCACCCCAACACCACCACCCTGGAACCACGCCTCCAGCACATGAATCTATGTGGAATGAAACAAATGCAAACCATAGTACTGCTTTATAATTCAGTTTTCAGATTGACAAAAGGAGGGGAAAAAAGAAGACGGTGGAGGAGGGGAGAAGGAAGATCCTGGTGGTTGTTGTTGCTGTTTTGTACCCCACCCTCCTGTCCCCTCCTATTGAAGACTGATCCTTTTGTTGTTGCTGCTGTTTTCTTAGAGAGAGTGATGGACAGGAGAGAGGAGAGAGAGAGAGAGAGAGAGAGAATCAACTTTAATTAGTTATTTAGTTTTTCATTTGGTTTTCATTGCTCTGTCTGACAATTAGTTGTGTATGTGGTGCTGGGGTTTCAACCTGGGTCTCCGCGTATGCCAGACAAGCACGATACCACTAAGCCACCACTCCAGCCCCTGATCCTTTTAAAACTGAAGGAAGGGGGCTGGAGCGGTGGCTCGGCGGTTATGGTGCTTGCCTGGCATGCGTGAGTATGTGGGTTCGAACCCCAGCACCACATGCACAATGAAGTCTCAGAGCAATGAAAGCTGCATGAAAAAATTAAATAAAAAATTGCTTCTCTCTCTCTCTCTCTCCCTCTACCCCCTCTTTCTTAAAAAAAAAAAACTGAAGGAAGAAATTGTAGACATTATAAAAGACTACACAAGAAGAAAATTGTCAAAAGGAATTAATTTTGGAGAGCAGTCAATTTTGGGCCAGTAGCAAATGCATTGCTAATTGGAGCAGCGTGGCTTTACAGTTGGACCTGAGGTAGAAACTCACTTTTACCTCTTTCTAGGCATATCAACTTACCATGTTACATAATCTTTCTGGGCTCAGTTTCTCCATAAAACAGCGAAATGACTTAAAAATCTTGCAAAATGTTTTTGAGGACTACAGTTAAGTTATAAAACGGACTATCTGAATCTGGAGTTGAACTGTTTAGACCTTAGTCATGGTTGTATGAAGAACCAGGAAAACAAACAAACAAAAATCAGCATATGTCTTGTATATACCCAGTGAGTCTCTGGGGAAAGCTAAGCCTGCAATAGTAAGGAGGAAGAAGAGCATTCTAGTTATTAAATAGCCAGACTGGTGCTCATGAAGAACAAGTAAACACTTTGGACTGCATAAGTATATTGCTGTGTGGAGTCTTTAACAGTCAGATTTCTAGAAAATCCTGCAGCTGGGGATGCTGATCAGTAGTAGAGTGCTTGCCTACTGCATGCATGGTCCTAGGTTTGAGTTCCAGCACTGGGAGGGGGGACTTTAATTTTTGTTGTTGAAATTCATGGCATGTACACTCCCACCATTGGCAGTTTCAAAGGTAGGAACATGACATCATTGAAGGTATAGTTGGGAAGAGATGTTAACAATACAATCTCAGGGTCCACTAAATTCAGAATACTACTGTGTATATATATGTGAAGGGGCTGAAAAAATGGTCAGAAATTATCATACTAAAGCTAAGTGAAAGCTAACCGTTGATGATGCTTTTATCTGGACATCATTTGCTGAGTTGGTAACTCTGAGCTTTGAACATGTGGTCTCTTGGGCTTGGCAATGGTAGACTTTCATAAGTCATGAATCTATTAGGAGAGAAACTTCCAATAATAACAGGGCCTACTGACATAATAGAGTAATTCTGCCCCTTCTTTAACCTCTGGAGACAGAGTAGAAACTTGTCACAGTGCTAATCAGATCAAGGAAAAGAACCAAGTTTCTTCTGCGAAGTTTTAAGTCCTCTGATGGTTTGGTAGTACATATGAGTGTTCTAAAATGCTTTTTAAATCTAAAGTATATCTCCATACTTGGCATCAAAAAATGCACATAATCTGTGGAGGAATATACCCTTATCCCAGACCTTAAAGAGCACCCATAGCAGGATTGAAAGAAAAAATGAGGATTTTACAATTAAAAAAACCTGGTTAAGTACAGAAGGAAATATGATACCATAAAACATGAAGCAGAAACAAAGCAGAAATAAGTCCTCAAAGATTTCAAATATTGAAATATAAAACAAATATGGTTATTAAGTTTAAAGAAGTAAAGGAAAACTTTAAAAATAATCTAGACCAGAAACAAGGAATTACCAAGTGTATTTTAGAAAAACAATTTATAAAATTGAATAATATAGTTCTGTAAATCATTGCTGCTTATGACCTAACATGCACAAAAATTAGCTGGATATCTTATCAAAACACAAATTCATGAACTCTAGTTCCATTGATTTTGAGTTGGCCTGAGGTTAAGCCCAAAATTTTCATTTATAACAAGCTCCCAGATGATACAAGAATTGCTAGTGCAAAGACCACACTTTGAGTAACACTATTATAAATGAAAAACTTTTTTTATTAAGGAATTGAGTTGTTGTCCAAACATAAATGCACATAAAGTAATAATATGATATGCATTTGATCCTAATCCAGAGACATCCCCACATTGCCCACACCCCAGTCCCATGATTCTTCTATATTTCCTTCCATAAGTTATAAACATATATATATATATATATATATATATATATATATA
>PVKS010025605.1:0-29637 GCA_004027875.1 Aplodontia rufa | reverse complement strand
CTAAAAAAAAAGTATTAGATTGTAAAGCATTACATCTTATCTGGATTTAACTCATGCTACTAGACCAACTTTCTCACTGTCCAGGGTCTAGTTCCCACCTCCACAGATGAGTGGCGACAATCGACCCTTAGATCTCTGGGTTAAGCTGATTTTACTCATCATGATCTCTTCCATAGCCATCCATTTACCTTCGAAGGCTGCAAGGTCATTGTTTCTAATTGCTGTGTAATATTCCATGGTATAAATGTACCACAGTTTTTGGATCCATTCTTCTAGTGAGGGACATCAGGGTTGCTTCCATAGCCTAGCAACAGTAAATTGTGCTGCTATGAACATCGATATTGCTGTGTCACTGTAATGTGCTGAATCTTCTTAATGCCCAACAATCTTGGAAATCTTTTCATGAGCTGTGTGTGTGTGTGTTTGTGTGTACGTGGTTACTATCAAAGTCTTTTGCCCATTCAAAAATTGATTATATATTTTTTATTTTATTTTTATTGAGTTGAGTAGTTTTACAATCACAAATGTGTATTAAGTAACAATATGATATGCATTTGATCATAAACCATAGTTACCTCCACATTGCCCAAACCCCAGGCTCTTGATTCTTCTATGTTTTGACCCTAACAAATATAATTGACTATATATATGTGTACATATATATATATAAAATATATGCATAAGATTGAGAATTTTACAGAATTAAACAATTATATTTTGGCTATTGGTTTGTAGGATATATTCTTGATACAATTCATTAGTCAAATATAAATATTGAGAATATCTTTTCCCAGTCTTGGGCTTGTCTTTTCATATTCTTAGAGGTATATTTTGATAAGCTATTATTTTGATTTTGATGAAGTACAATCTATCATATTTTTCAAATTATTTTTAAGAGAGAAGGACAGAGAGAGAGAGAGAGAGAGAATCAATTTTTATTGAGTTTCTCACATGGCTTTCATTGTTCCAGCACTTAGTTGTGTATGTGAGTGCTGGGGTTTGAACCAATGTACTTGGGCATGCAGGGCAAGCGATGTAACAATTGAGCCAACACTCCAGCCCCTATCAAATTTTTTTTATGTCCAGTGCTCATTGTGTCCTAAGAAATCTTTTCCTACCAAAACATATTGTGCTATATTTCCTCTTCTAAGTTGTACATCTTTAGGCTGATGGTTGACTACGAATTAATTCTGTATGTGATGGAGAGGGAGATTGAGCTTTAATTTTTCTTGATGTTCTTTCAGTTTTCTTGGCACCATGAGTTTAACAGACTGCTCCTTCTCCATGAACTGTCTTGGTGCCTTTTTCAGATACTCATGTGTCACCCAGCAGTGACAATTCATTCTCCGAAATGCATTCTTAAACAATTTTGTTGTTTGTGTGAACATCATTGAATGAGTGTGTGTACACAAACAAGGGTGGTTATACAATGTCTTTAGGCAATATAATCTTATGAGATCATCAAATATGTGGTCAGTCATTGATTGGAATTATTATGTGGTACATGACTCTGTTAATTCTTCATATATGTGGTTCCATTTTTGGATTCTCTGATCTGTTATTTTAATCTGTTGGTCATCTTTACAACAACACAACCCTGTTTTGATTGTCAAGGCATTATACTAAGTCCCGAATTCAAGTTATATGGGATCTTCAAGTTTGTTCTTCAAAAACATTTTGGCTAGGGCTGGAGCAGTGGCTCAGCTGCTACAGTGCTTGCCTG
This sequence comes from Aplodontia rufa, assembly GCA_004027875.1. Classification (NCBI taxonomy): domain Eukaryota; kingdom Metazoa; phylum Chordata; class Mammalia; order Rodentia; family Aplodontiidae; genus Aplodontia; species Aplodontia rufa. The sequence continues at coordinate 27,914 of PVKS010025605.1, read as the reverse complement.
TCATGCGCAAGTACACAGGTTCAAACCCCAGCACCCATGTACACAACTAAGTGTCAGAGCAACAAAAGCCATGTGAAAAACTCAATAAAAATTGATTCTCTCTCTCTCTCTCTCTCTCTCTCTCTCTGTCTTACTGTCCTTCTCTCTTTAAAAAAAATATTTTGGCTGTTGTAGTCATTTTCTGTTGCTATGTAAATTTTACAATAAACTTGCTAACTTTTATCAAAAAGTGCCTATGGGACTGTGAATGTGACTATATTTGCTTGGATTTGTAGATAAATTTAGGGAGAATTGGTTATTAACAATATTCAGTCTTTCCATCTGTGAATATGGTTTCCTTCTGTATTAATCAGCTTTCATTCCCTGTGACAAAATAAAACCAAGAAAGTCAACTTAAGGGGCTGGACAGTGACTCAGTGGTTACCAGGCTTGCCTGGCATGCACAAGGACCCAGGTTCAAATCCCAGCACCACATACACGACTCAGTGTTGGAGCAACGAAAATCAGATGAAACACTAAATAAAATTCTCTCCCTTTCTCTCTCTCTCTCTCTCTCTCTCACACACACACAGTCCCTCTCTCTCTTCAAAAAAATCAACTCACTTTAAGACAGAAAACATGGCCTATCTTGATGAAGGTTCCCTGTGCACTTACAAAGACTGTGTGCTTTGAAGTCTCCATGTGGTGTCGCCTGAATAACAGCTCACATTGTCTGACAGTGTTGTCCTCGTCTTCTTTACGCTCAGTGACTTTCCTACAGGTGTTCTGTCAACACCTCCGGTCGTAACTGTGGACTGAGTGCTTGTTTCTTAGTTTGTCAGTGTTTGCTCTGTGACGTTTGAAGCTCTGCATTGGTCAACACGAGTTGAAAGCTATCGGGTCTTCCTGACGAAGCATCTAGCATTATAGAGCACTCCTTCACTGACGATGCTTCCAGCCTTGACATCCACTTGGTCTCACACCTCCTGACACTTATTTTTGTTTTTCACGTATCTTCTGCATCCATTTGCTTTTGAACCTACTGGTTTTCTTGCAGAAAATATAACAGTTATGTTCTGCATTTTTTGCAATCTCTCTCTGCTGCTTCATAGAAGATTCAGTCCATTTTCAATCAGCAAAATGAGTTATGTGGTCAGGTATAAGCCTATCTTCTGTGTATCTTTCATTTTGTGTTTCTTCTGCCCTTCCTTCTTTTGGTTAATTAAATGTTGTCATTATTGCATCTTAACTCCCCCTAATTTTAAACTATTCCTTTTTAAAATCCTTTTTAACTGCTACTAGGGTTACAGTGTCATAATCCTTGTAGAGTAAGCGTATACCACTTCTTGTTAGGTTTTAGAACCCTGAACAAGCCAGGCGCAGTGGTGCACACCTGTAATCTCAGTGGCTGGCAGGCTGAGGCAGGAGGCTCACAAGTTCAAAGCCAGCCTCTGCAAGGCGGAGAGTTCCTAAGCAATTTAATGAGAACCTGTCTCAAAATAAAAAAGGGCTGGGGATGAGGCTCAGTGGTTAAGCACCCCTGGGTTCAATCCTAGTACAAAAAAGGAGAAAAAAACCCCTGAACAATGTAGTTCAGTGTACCACTCTGTCTTATATGTTACATATTTTTTGTAATCTTCTCAACTAGGTGTTACAACTTTTGGTATTAAACAAGTACTTGAAAGAAATTAAGAGAAGGAAAAAAAACATGATTTTTATATTTACTCACACATCCACCATTTCCAGTTGTCCTTATTTGAAAAGGAAAAAGAAGTTTTATTGCTTTGCTAGCAAAGGAGAAAGACGGTGGACTCCTGTCCCAGAGGCTGTGATTCTGCCCATTAGGGGAAGCAGGGGGGTTTTTCGTAGTTGATTCAAATTCCACGTGTTCTTTGACAGAGTTGTAATTTACCTATTAATTTGGGAGATAGTCATTTCTGAGATCTTCTGGCACCATATCCAAACTCTGGATTACTTCCTTCCTGTGGTGGGTGAGTCCTCAAGGAGAGGTAACTGTGCTTAGGATGGGGAAGAAAAGGGAAGAGGAGTGATCAGGGGATTATGGAGAGAGAGAGAGAGAGAGAGAGAGAGAAGAAGAGAAAAACTTGTCCATTTTAAAAGTAAGCCCCAGTGGCAGAGCAGCAAGGTCTGTATTCAAAGCGTAAAGTGGGCCACTGTTACATTTCTCCACTGCTCATTTCTACATTCCATTTCTATGGGAAAATGAGCGACAAAATCCCAAACTGCTTCCTGCTGAGGTAGGGGAAGTGGGGGGAATTGACCCGAAGTCTTTGCTCTCTATCAGGTGGGACCTGGGCAGTTATGGTCATCGTATCAGGGCAGTGCAGGGGTCCGTGATGGCAGTTGGCAGGTGACTGGACAAGGCGTATGGGATCAGGCTAAAATGACAATAAGCAAGACAGCAAAGCATTGCGGTTTTGTAAACCATCGGCATGAAAGCAATTAGTATTTTAGCTAGTCTCTGAAAACCATGAGGACAGGAACTCATGACCATGCCAGTGAAAAGCAGATTGGGTTTGTCTGCGCCGGAGGTTAGGAAGGTTGTAGTCTAGGAGATCAGGCTTAAATTGACTCGGGACAGCCTTGTGACTCTAGAGTCCTTTGTGGTAGTTATTATTAGGCACTCCCACACAGAACCCTTCCTTTATAGCCTCCAGCTTTACTTACTTTTCGTAGGGCTGACACAAGTGTACATCTTAAGTTACATTAAAAATCTCAGCGGTTGGAGCACTTACTTGACTAGCATGCATGAGGACCCTAGTTCAAACCCCAGCACCATATACACAACTGGGTGTCGGAGAAAACAGAATCAGATGAAAAATAAATAAAATTGATCTCTCTCTCACTCTCTCCTTCTCTCTCTTTAAAAAAAAAAAAAACAATCTGTCTTTTAAATGACCGTGTGTGAATGTGCTTTGGTTATACTCTACTGTCAGGTGTTTAAGACCAAGCTGATAAAATTGACCTTGTTCTTATCTACTCTTAGGGTCTAGCTGAGATTCTCCAAAGATCACTCTTAGGAATATCTGAGAAGTCTCTTGGCTCCTTTATCCTTCCTCTACCAGTTGTGCCTTCTTCCAGGAAGGGTCAGGGTCTTGCTGACCATATGTGGCTTCTTTTTGAAGCATAAGGGACATTTCCCTCTCCAATGGCCCTCCTCTTTGCAGAATGTGCACTGGCCGGCTTCTGATTCTCTAGGGTCCTCTCAATCCCCCTGATCAGGAGGTCAGGTGACTCAGCAGGGGTGCCGGTTCCATATAAGGGTCCCATCATTCCCTGGGTCCTGGTTGACCTTAGAGGGAAAGAACCAAAATGTCTGCTGTGTTTTCATTGGCTCTTTTACTTTCTTGACTTTGGTCTCCAAGTTTTTGGTTTTAAACACCAGCAAGCCGTTTCACCAGTCTTAAAGTGGAGGTAATGGGTTATAACGTCAATATCTATAATTTTACAGTTACCCCTTGCATTTAAATAGGGTCAGTATTAGTACTGGAAGTCAGCATTGTATCTTATCTGTTCTGTAAGTAACGACTCACTGTTGTAAACTCAGGTTGAGGCTGAAGCAGTAACTTAGTGGTGATGGCGCTTGCCTGCATACATGAGGATGCGGTTTCAAACCCCAGCACCACATACACAATGAAGTGTTGGAGCAATGAAAGCCACGTGAAAAACTAAATAAAACTGATTCCCTCAAATTAACTCAGGTTGATCTGCTAGAAATAGTACTTCTGCAAAACACTAATAGGCAATAGTTATGAAGTTCACAAGGAAAACACAAAATGAACACTAAAGTATCTTTGGTATCTATTTAGCCTCTACAAAGACCCTTATATTTATCAATTGAATTACAAACAAGTTATTCTTTCCTTTAAAAATTCATTTGCAAACCTAAATACGTTTTGCAATTTGCTCAGACCTTTCCCTGAGTTTCGTATTGTATCTCCTATTTATTTTGAGATCATAGTAATCTTTATAAGAACAAGAAAATATGTCTTTTCAACACAACTTTAAATAAATTTGATTCTAGCTTACTCTGGAGCCATCCTACTCTGGAGGAGTACAAGAGGCAGAGCCTTAACTCAGGTGAGGCTGGCCTCTTGACAAATCTTAAAGTGTTTTATTTCTGTAGTTGATCTTTGCCTTTTTTTTTTTTAAGTATCATTCTACAAAGTTCCCATGCCTTGTTTCCTGAGTGTCTCTCACTATCAGTTAACATAATACAACATTACATCTGAACTATGAATCAGACAGAAAGTCTAAGAGTTAGACTCTAAGGAGTCTAACTTCCTTTTTGTGGAAAAAGTAGCAAAATATTTTCATGTTCCATATTGTCAACTTCTGAACAAATTGGGCTCTCCTTATTACCTTCCAAAACCATATTTAAATTCCCATCTCAATCAAAAGAGTAACACAAAATTTTATATATAATTTATTGACGACAGCTTACCCTAATCCAGTTATAAAACACTAAATGACATAAATAAATACCAATTGAATTAGTCATTTCTATATAAATCTGAAGGTGACTATTGCTATAGACAATTGTAGTTTGGAGAACACCAACTTGCTAAATGCTCTCCTAAGCTTTACCTTTTGAAAAACTTGTATGCTTGAAGAACGCGAATATATCTAACATACAAAGAAGCCAGTAACGATTAACATCACAATTACACAGATGTCCTCACATTAGTTAAGTTTCACTTTTAAAGTGAAATATGTGGAATCCATAGAGTATGGTAACAATAATCACAGGTCTCCATGGGATAGCAGTACTAACAAAAATCAAAGGATACCTTACATCTCTCACACATTTAGGAAATGGTGCTAATGATCAGAAATAGACTTAGCCAAAGCAAACAGATGAAAGCCAGGTCTTCAAATGGCAGTGTGGCCCTTTCATGTTATATGCAACGTAGAAAAGAGAGCACTCATTGGTTACCTTGCCTGTAACCTACATAAACTTTCATTTTGCAGCCTTTTACATAGCACTTAAGGCTCAGACAAGCATAGTTCTCAGATGTATGCATATCTCCAGTTGCATATATGCAACTATATTTTAATAACCTAAAGTAACAGTTGTTTAGTTAGTGAGTTATGAAATAATCATTTAAAAGACTTTAAAAGAGGTACAAACCCTAATTCCTTTAAGACTTAGTTTCCCTAAGTAATCAAACCTAACAGACACAAGAAAATTATCTTGACAGACAAGAGCAAATCAACATTCAGATTATGCTTCCTACTAGTACGTTAAAATTCGAACAACTTTAACCGATGTGGCTAATGATAGCCAATTTAATCCCATACACAAACTTTTTGAGATTTACCTTCTGCAACTTACTTAGACATTCTACAACTTGTTCACATCCTTAGTTTTGCCCTCTCTTACATGTTGAACTTTAGTACAAGAACATTATTTTACCATACAAAACACTTTCTCATCCAGAAATGCTTCTTTTACCTTCTAATTTTCCGTACTTAAAAAAAAAGTTCCATACCTATAACTTTCTTGTATCTCTTTTATGGTTTCAGACCCTTTCTTAAACTCATGTTCTGAAATAATCCTTATGAATGTTATCTGTTGATTTAACTTACAAAACAAATTTCATCCCAGGAGAGGGTCACATGCAAAAGCTGTGCCCTGATCTTTCATCTCCCAGGTTGTAGTTAAGGTATTAGAATATAGGATATTTTTGAGCCTCACTTGTGCGCCTTATCATTATCCAATGCCATCAACTTTAAGTGATTTCCCCACTATCAGTTATGACAGAGACTCCTTTAGGCCTTTTCCTTACACTGGGCATATTGATATTCAATGGAAGAGGTGTTCTCCATCTTTTTATTTGGGCTTCCTTCAAGATCGCTTTGCGGAGGCTGCAAACACAGGTTGGCTTTAGTTTGTTTTCGGGGTGCCTTGTTTATTCTACCACTCTCCCCATGCATTTAGCTCTATGGGATACTGTCATAGTAAGAATTGCTCTGCCCCAGTGATGGATACCCCCTGGCCAAATGGGGTGTCGCCCAAAACTTAAAAGGGGAGACCATTCCTGTCCGCAGGTCATAACCTATGGATGCTGGAACCTACTGCCCCACTTCCTTTGTGTTCAGCAGCCTTCACCCCCATAGGCAAAAGGAGCTGGAAGGCAGGGGCCAGGTCCTCTTTGCCCATCCTTCTACAGACCAGACAGCTTTCCTGGGATTTTTTTCCCCAGTCCAGGACTGATGTCCCTGATCCACAAGGAAATGATCTGCAGCTGCCTGGGGCCAGGCTGAGACACAGTGCTGGGACTGCCAGCACTGGATTGAAAGGATCCATGCCATGCCACTACACAAATGCTCGCATGTCCCAGACTCTCTTCCATATACTTGACTTCTGACAGACCAGCTCCAGCTGCAAGGTTGTGTAATATTCCAGAAAAAATCATTCAAAGTCCAGCTCGTTTTCCTGCAAAACGTCTTTCTCTTAAACAGGTTTTTACCCATAGGTGAGCCATTCAGCCAAGATCTTTCTTCCCAAGTGACTATCATAGGATCAGTGCAGCATTGGCCATATTTTAAAGGGCCAGTAACAGATACAAAAAAGAAACAGAGACAGACACCCAGAGAGGATCTCCGAAACCAGACAGATGGGAGCCTTTAAAACACACAGACTTGCACACACGTAATTTCTTCCACTTTCTTTGCCCCTGACAGACCAACTCCAACTGCAAGATTGCATAATAATTCAGAAAGTCATTCAAAGGCCAGATCGCTGCAGTAAAGCATCATCTTTTCTATAGGCTTATGCCTATAGGGGGCCCTCTCTTTCCCAAGAGACTTTCTATAGGACCAACACATTCTTGCCCATGTCTTAAAGGGTCAGTAACAGATACAAGCAAAAACACAGACAACCAGAAGGAATTCCTGAACCCAAGGGCAAGAAACAGATGAGAGCCTAGAGCGCACCAGAAGGGGTAAAATCCCTAGCTTCCCCACTCCACGAGATCTTGACTCCTACACAGTGTGGCCACAGATGTTCCCATAATGGGGACCAGACGCACCCATGAAGAGGAACCATAGGTGTGGAATCAAGGGTCTGGGCATGTGCACCAGGGGACTTACAGATGGCCAAGGGTTATGGACTCGACTACATTCAGTTTCCTTTTTCTCAAAGTAGGGCAGAATGGAGCAACCTGTACCATTCAAGGAGAGAAGGCAACTCCCCAAAGCAACGGTAGCTTGCGCAGCTGCTGGGACCGTCCTCAGTCCTCCCTGGACTCGCAGGAATAGTTCTTCATTCACACCTGAGGCTAATCGCGCATTTCCAACTCTCCAGCAGTCCCTCTGACAAGCTCACCAGCCAACCTGCACCCTTGGCATTGAAGACGGATTGCTTGGAGAACCAGGTCTGCCTGAGAGCGCTGGGGCAGAGACTGCTCTTGGGTTCCATCTGGGTCATCGATTTGTTACTAAAAACTCAGTCATTGTTCCCAGTGCCAATCCAACAATAAGGACATAGTTTTGAGAAAAATGAAAAAAAAAATCATATTGCTTTGCTATTAAAGAAGAAACACAGAGGACTCCTGCCCAGAGACTGTGATTCTCTCTTATTTCTTATTATATATCTGAGTTTTCATTGGCTTTTATTTTATTTAGCTTGAAGATCTTTCTTTAATTGTTACTGTAAGAATTTTATTATTGGGCTGAAGCGGTGGCTCAATGGCTACTGCGCTTGCATGGCATGCGCGAGTACACAGGTTCAAACCCCAGCACCCACGTACACAACTAAATGTCAGAGCAACGAAAGCCATGTGAAAACTCAATAAAAATTGATTCTCTCTCTCTCTCTCTTTCTCTCTCTCTTTCTCATTGTCCTTCTCTCTAAAAAATTTTTTTAAAAAAGAATTTTATTATCACTCTTTAATTTGGAAATGCCTTTACTTTGCATTCATTCTTGAAGCATATCATTGGTCATTATAGTTTGGGGTTGACGTTTTAAAAGCATACACATGTGTATTTTTCATTGTCTTATGTCATTGGTTGTTTCTGACAGGTGGCCGGAGGGCATGTCCATCTTCTCCCCGTACGTGAGGCCCCGTTCCTCACCCCCATTCTTTCGTTGCCCCTCTTTGGCTCTAGCCATCCCAGTGATGTTTAGGTGTGGCTTTCTTTGTGTTTATCCTGCTTAAGATCCTCTAAGCCATTTAGCTCTGTAAATTAATGTATTCCACCCAATTTGGGGGAAAACGTGACCATCATTTCTACAGATTTTTTTCTGCTTCATTATCTCCCTTCTCTCTTGGGATTCCAATTGTTGTTCTATGTATATCCAGAGTTCTAGTCAATCTTCAATTTTTCTTTCTCTGTGTTCCTTAAACTGAAAAAAGCTCCACCACCTGTCTGCAAGTTCACTGACCTTTTACTCTGCTCTCTTCAACCTGTGAAGCTCATCCGTTAATTTTTCACTTCTGATGTCAGACCTTTTGGTTTTGTATCTTCTACCACTTTTGTGATTTCTGTGTCTGCTGAATCCATTCATTCATTATGACCATGTTTCCTGCAGTCCGTACGCACACTTATAATAGTTGCTTTAAAGCTATTGTCTAGGGCTGGAGCGGTGGCTAGGTGGTTACAGTGCTTGCCCAGCATGCACGAGTATGTGAGTTCAAATCCCAGCACCACATACACAATGAAGTCTCAGAGCAACGAAAGCCACATCAAAAACTAAATAAAATTGATTCTCTCTCTCTCTCTCTCTCTCTCACTGACCCTCTCTCTTAAAAAAAAAAGTTATTGTCTACCAACAACTGTATCTGGATTCTCTGGGGTCTGTTTCTTGCCCATGGGTCACATTTCTTTGTGTGCCTTATTTTTGGTTTTGTTTATGTTTTTATATTCTGGTGTGATGCGTGATACTTGATGGAGACTGCTTTCTTCTGCCTTCCTCTGGAAGATGGGCATCTGCCTGGCTTGAGTGTGGAGGCTGATCTCTACCTTATGAGAGCATGCCACACTGTCAGAATTATGGATTTTAACTGCGTGTCTCTCCCACTAGATATTTTCCCCTGTGGAGCTGGGGACTGAACCCAGAACCTTGTGCTTGCTGGGCAAGACCCCCACCCCAGCCCCACATTAATACCTCTCACGGTACCCGGCTCGATGGACGTTAACTGAATAAAGGAAGCCAAGAAAACTGGCGAGCTTGATGAGAGGGGCTGGAGGGGGAGCCATGTGAGAGGAGCAAAGTGCTCCACTCGTTTGCCTGGCCTTGATGATTTTCAAATTCATTTTCAGTGATACCAATCATGACAACCGTGCTTTGACAAGCAGTCCTAGATTACGGATTCACATAATAAATAAGAAATAATGGTGCATCATTGCTTTTTAAATTTTTTTCACTATGAAAATAAACCTTCAGGACTAGAGCGATGGCAGAGTGGTGGCTCAGTGGTTATGGCACTTGCCTGGCATGTGCGACGACGCAGGTTCGAACCCCAGCACCACGTATGCAACGAAGTGTTGGAGCAACGAAGGCCACATGGAAAACTAAATAAAGTTGATTCTCTCTTTCTCCCTCACTGTCCCTCTCTCTCTTAAAAAATAAAATAAAATAAAATAAAAAGCAAACCTCTGACTTGGAACAGCAGGTGCAGTGGCCCTGGCCTTCCTCACTCTCCGGGAGAGGACAGGGAGAATCTTCAGTCCAGCCCAATGCGTTCCCTGTCACAGACTCGGCTGGCACTTCTGCAGTGATGTGGCCTCACTATGAGTCATGTGCGCATGAGGGGACTCCACACTGGCTGTCCCTGCCTGCGTCCCCACTGTCAGCAGCAGGTGTGGAGTTGGCTGGGAGCTGCCACACCCCCAGGCTTGTGAGCGAAGGTGATGGAGATTTCACTCTCTGGTTTCCTATGGATGCTCAGCCAGAGAGTGGGGCACACCTCAATTTCAGCCAACCAGGGCCTTGACAAGAATCTGTTTTTTTTTTTTTAATAAAATTGCTTTTAAGATAATCTGAAGATGGGGATTGAGGAGCTGTTAATTCAGGCTGCAGCTGCATTGACAACATTGGGGGCTGTGCTGCTTATAGCTGGGTTAGTGGGAGTCCTTGGGCGGTCTGCCCCTCCTGTGCGCTCTTGCAGCCTTCTCCGTGCTCAGAAGGGCTAGGGTGAGGGCAGCCACAGTGCTTCCACCCCATCCCAGCAGGTCAGCAATGTCAGTAGGAAGAGAACTTCTCTCTCTAATAATTAAACTCACAGGGAGGCTTCTGGGGCTCTGGCTTCTATGTCCCCACCCCTAGAGCTGGGGTGAAGCCAGCCACATGGACCCCAAGTTGGGCAAGGAGAATTCCCAAAGGGAAAGAGGAAGGAGAACAGCAGCTGGGTGGACTGAAAGGGAGGATGGGGGCTCCTATTGGCTGCCTGTGCCCTCCGCAGAGAAAAAGGTCTCTGCATTGTAAGTAGAGGCAGCAGAGGCTGGACTGCACCTCCTCCAGGCTAGAGGAGATGACAGTGAAGGAGGCTGGGCTCCTCCTCCTCCAGGCTAGAGGAGGTGACAGTGAAGGGGATGAGAGGCACCAGGTAACCTGGCCGTGGGGACACCGAGGCTGCACTCTGTCCTGCAGATAATGGAGATGGACTTCTGAAGAGGAGAGGATCAGAGGCAGTTATAAATCTGCGACTACAAAGCTTTCCTCTGTGACAAGCACTGGGAACACTTTGATGATCTTGATTTAGTGGGAAACTAAGTGTTGCAGAACAGTTCAGGGAGGCCAGCTTTGTGCAGAGGAGGTTCTCATGCGGGATCTTGGTCACAGGCAAGTCCCTAAGCAGGTGGGTGAATGTGGATTCCACACAAGCTACCTCTCCAGAGCCAAAGAAGCCTGAGGACACTTGTACCTGGGCAGGTGCAGAAGTACCAACAAGGCACCTCCCCACTGTGTCTTGTGTCTTGTGCTGTCCCTGGGGCACTCTGTGACACCCCCAGAGGGGCCTGAACTGTCACCATGGCTTTGCACACGGGGAGAGCTGCAGGGTGCTTCTCACCTGGTCCAAATCAAAGATGGAGGACATGGGAGGACACAGGAGAACATGGTAAGAACACAGGAGGACACGGGAAAACACAGGAGGACATGGGAGGACATAGGAGAACACAGGAAGACATGGGAGGACACAGGAGAACATGGGAGGACACAGGAGGACATGGGAGGACACAGGAGAACACGGGAAGAACACAGGAGGACACGGGAAGAACACTGGAGGACATGGGAGGACATAGGAGGACATGGGAGGACATGGGAGGACACAGGAGAACACGGGAGAACATGGGAGGATGTGGGAGGACACAGGAAGACATGGGAGGACACAGGAGAAAACGGGAGGACACAGGAGGACATGGGAGGACATGGAAGAACACAGGAGGACATTGAGAACACGGGAAGACATGGGAGGACACGGGAGAACATGGGAGGACATGGGAGAACACAGGAGGATATGGGAGGACACAGGAGGACACAGAAGGACACAGGAGAACATGGGAGGACATTGAGAACATGGGAGGACATGGGAGGACACAGGAGGACACAGGAGGACACGGGAGGACATGGGAGAACACGAGAGGACACGAGAGGACACAGGAGGGCAAGGGGGGGGGCACAGGCACCTGACTAGAGGGCCCTCCGGAGAACTTGGTCTAGCTGTTGGCGCTCAGCAGCTGTCCTCTCGGAGGCTGGCTCCCATGTGAGGAGGCCAGTGGTCTCAACCCTCCCATAACCCTTCTTCCCTCTGGTTCTGCAGGTCCAAGAAGAAATGGGTTTCCTGACCCGGAAGCCACCTTCCCAGCTGGTATGAGCAGGAAAAGTCCTCCCAGAGCGCAGGACTGCAGAGCCCAGCTCTTCCCGCAGCTGTGGTGTCAGGCTCTCTCAGATCCTGGGCAGCATGTGTATTTGAGAGGTTTCAGTAGGTGGCAGCAAATCCTCTGCTATTAAAGGGATATTTGCAGCATCTGCACAGTGAGATGCTTCTGCTGGGAAATGAAGCAATGGCCTTAATAGGCAGTGTCCCTGCGACATCCCGGGAACAAATGGACGTGGTCATGGGTCACCTAGCTGGCTTTACCATCAGTAGTAACTAGAGATGCTTCGTGACCTCTAAACTGCAGCCTTCTGCAGGGCTGGCCGCCCGGGGGCAAGGTGGGCTGCCAGCGGGAGGTCAGGTCCTTTGGTGTGTCCCCACCTGGGAGCATGGAGCACACGTCAGTGGTGTCAGCGCCTCTTACTTGAGCACTCGCTCTTAAGCTGAAATGAATTTATGTTCCAAACTGGGCTCAGAAGGAATTAATCAGCCTGGAGCTATGGCTCAGCGGTTATGGCGCTTGCCTACCATGAGCAAGGATGTGGGTTCAAACCCAGCACCATGTACGCAATGAAGTGTCAGACAAGCGAAAGCCACATGAAAAACGAAATAAAATTGATTCTCTCTATCTCTCTCCCACTGTCCCTCTCTCTTAAAAAAAAAAAAAAAGAAGGAATTAATTTGTATAAAATAGTGAATACACATTGCTTCTTAGGAGCAGACACATCCTGCCTGTCCTGAAACTCCACTATGATAATAAAATTTATCTTTTCCCTAGATCTTTTTATTTAAAACTAAACATTCTTTTTTAAAGAGAGAGGTACAGTGAGAGAGACAGAGAAAGAGAGAAACAACTTTATTTAGTTTTTCACATGGCCTTTGTTGCTCCAACACTCAGTTGTGTACGTGGTGCTGGGGTTTGAATCCAGGTCCTCATGCTTGCCAGGCAAGCGCCGAAACCGCTGAACCACCACTCCAGCCCCAAAACTAAACATTTTTTAAAATCACTTTCAGGGGAAAAAAAGCTTTCTTTTTCTAAAAAGATCTCTTAGGCTAGAAGGCAGGGTTGGTGCCTGCCTGGTCTTCCACGCTTGATGATGTCCAGTGCCTGGAGACTTGCAGCCTCACCAGAACCCCGTTGGCCAGCACGCTGACTGGCCAGCACAGGAGCACACACGCAGCCCTTGGCCTCCGGGAGTGGCTGCCAAGCTCAGGAACCAGTTGGGCTGCACACAGGATCAGACTAAGTGTGGGCCCCCCAGAAGCCACCCCCAGCCTGGCTCCCCTTCCTGTCCCACTTCCCCGGGCCCCTGCTGACTGCTCTGGTGAGCGGCTGGCACCTGAATCCTTGACGTGCACTCTTTTGAGGAACCTAACAAGGACACGTGACTGTCCCCGCAGCCTCTGATTTGTGAAAGTGATCAGGATCAAATACAGTCATTTCTGCCAGCCTCAGATGGAAGAGCTTTGGTTATAGGCTTGGAAAACTTCAAGGAGCTTCATCTACCAGAAAAAGATCTCTAGAAAAGATCTTTAGAAAAATAGTTTCACTAAAATTTTAACATGTGGGAAAATGTTTCCATATTTTCCAAATTTCAAACTCCTGAAGGTCAGTTTCACAACTGAAGAAGAGCTGCGGTGACAGCTAATAATGGGCGGGGTCAGCGTGCAGACCGTGCTCTGGAAAGGGAGCTGGCGCATGGGTGAATCCACAGGCACCAGGCCAAGCCCAACAATCGAAGTGTGCCCAAGTTCTGAGAGTGACGGAAACCCTGGGGCAGACAGCAGCCCAGAGGGTTTCCTGAGCATTCAGAGGTATGGAAGAGGAGTGTTCTAGAAGTCAAAACAGCGTGAAAATGCAGGCCAGAAGCAGCACTGACTTCTGGGAGCTGGGAGCAGATGGGCTTGACTGGGATGTGAAGCACAGGTGGCAAGAAGAAACTGGGAGTGGAGTGGAACAGAGGACAAGGGTCTTCAGGCCCTGCTCCTAGCTGGTGCTCCTCACTGGACTTTGCTCTAAACAGGAGCCAGGGAGAGATCTCAAGAGTTTTGGTTTTTGAGACAAAGGTCTAATTGTATTCTCCAAGCTGGCCCCCAACTTCTGGGTGCTGTGATCTCTTGCCTCAACCTCCCAAGTTGTTGGGACTACAGGTGCATGTACCTGTGGGGTGAAAGGTTGTGATCAGACTAAAGTTTTCTAGAATGGGGGTCTGCTGGCCATGTGCAGGTAGACTGCAGAGAGTAGAAGGAGAGGCTAGAAAACCAGCTGGAAGTTATTGCAACCACTGCCGCGAGAATTGTGAGCCTGCTGGGTGCTGTAATCCCAGAGACTCAGGAGGCTGAGGCAGAAGGATCGCAAGTTCAAGGCCAGTTTCAGCAATCTGGCAAAACACTCAGCAACTTAGTGAGACCCTGTCTCGAAATAAAGAGGGCTGCGGATGTAGCTTAATGATAAAGCACCTCTGGGTTCAATCCCCAGTACTAAAACAAAACAAAACAAAACAAAAAAGCCAGTCTGGACGAAGTCTTTAGCAGAGAGCAGAAAGCAGTAGGGATTTAATGCAGACCAATGGTCATAGTGACAGAGAAAGCAGAGTCTGGCAGGCAGGAGGATGTGGCCCCATCAATTAGATTAGGGAGCTCTTGAAATAGTGAAGGCTGTGGAAGTCGGGAAAGCCATGGGGTTGATGTGGACATGTGGAGGTGGAGGAGCACTTGGGAGGTGCAGATGGAGATCTTCAGGGCGAAGAGGGCCAAGTAGCCCTGGGAACACCAGAGGTCTAGCCTTTAGCTATAGATTTAGGGGCCAAAACACAGTGGGGGCATTTTAACCTACAGGACACATTCAAGAGTCAAAGGAGAAGGCTCAAGTACAAAGGTGGCTGGGGGCAGAACCCCCAGGAACCTGGCCTTCAGGAGCCAGCAGCTGACCCTTGTCAGACAGGACAGTGACCAACCAGCAGCAGCCGGCAGAGCTGGGGGGCGGCGGGGGCTGCGGGAGGAAAGCTGGCAAGATCAGCGTGGAGGCCTGGACCCTTTCATGAGTTGAGAACTACAGAAGCTACCGCCGATCACACACAGCAGCTGGGTGTGACGGTGCCAGTGGTTGGGGAGGAGATCAGACATGCAGTGAGAGTGACCTCTTTTCTACCAGGGCGGCGGAGACTAGAGTATACGGAGGGGTCTCTTATCTCACTCCAAGGCAGATGTTGAGAGTGGGTGAGTGTTCAGAGCCGAACAAGGCAGCAGAAGACTCCAGCAAGCCATGCAGGGGGCTTAAAGAACACCCAGGCGAGGGGCCAAAGCTGGATTGGGGCAGCAGGGGTGAGGGAGCAGGCAGGGAGCTCATGGTTGGCTGTTTGCAGGAAGCTTCGAGGGAGCAGAGCCAGGCCCCCACCAGGAGGGAGGAGCAGTGCAAAGCGGAGCCTGAGGGGGCCCAGAGCCAGGTGCAGCAGAAGAGCGGCGGAGTGAGAGCCTGGAGACTAGCAGGTTGTATGTCCTAGAGTCTGCAGAGAGGGCTCCAGGTGTGGAGTCTGGCCTGGGACGGGTGGGCAGTGGGGTCCGGTCAGACAGATGCTCAGCATTGAGTCAAGGTTCTGGAAGTGGGAGTGTGAGAATCTGCCCCAGGGGCACCGAAGTCACCCCCAGTGATGGCAAAGTTGGGTTTGAGGGGAAGAACGTGCCTAAGTCCTGGAAGAACATGGGGTTGTACCAGGAGGTGACTCTAAAGCTGGGAGGGACTGGCCAGGAGGGAGGAGCACAGAGGTGGGCACGGGTGCAGTGGTCCAGGGCACCCTCGGCTCCTCCTGGGCTGCAGAGCAGTGGGCAGGTGCAAGGAGAGGCGCTCATCTTCACCACAGGCTTGTAAAGTCACACTCTCCAGAAACTAAGAATCAGCTTCTGTGTTCCCCACAACTATTGCACCAAGGGTTTCCAGGGACTCACAAAAGACAGTTGTACTGACTGCATAGTATTTAATATGATCAGGTCTTAAATAAGAAGACATGAACGTAAACAATTAAAACCAAATACATAATAAATAATCATTAAGTTATAAAGTACATCGTTCATATTAAAACCAAATTCTCAGATGCAAAGGTTAAATACAAAAGAGCAATAATATAGAGTAATAATGCTACAATTTTATACGTGTCCAAAGAAGATGCTGTCAGCTGAAATAGTAAATATTCTCATTAATTTTCCCCGAACTCCGTGGTGTACAGCGGAGTCCGCCCCCTCCCGCCCTCCCGCCCTCTTCTCTTGGAACTTTTCTCTGTTCCGACAGAGTGTTGCTACAGATGCTATCGAGACACTGTTGAGCATCGGAACATCAGACCCTGCGCAAAGCTTTGCTCTGAAGTGCGGTCCAATGATCCTGTAAGAGTCCCCAGAACTCCAGAGACTCTCAGACATAGAAAGCTCTACAAAGACAGAACAGAGCCCAGGAGTCGGGCCCAGCACCCTTGGTGTACACATAAGCGAATGGAAGTCTGCAAAGTTAACAAGTGACCACAGTTTTGTGGGCCACAATATTTCAGGTGCCCTGGGCCACCACCCGCAGGTGGACAGCGGTGTGCACGGGTTCTTCTTTATCCCCTTCGGAACCAGCTGCGTGAACGGCACCGAAGAGGCAAGCACCACCCTTCCTGGGAGGCGGGGGTCTTCAGTGAGCTTTAAAACTGTCCTCAGCCCATGCCCCATTAGATCATGGTAACTTTTAGAGTGCAGATGCTGGTCGAAAGGATCAGAACGGATTTTTAACAATGAACACACCAAAATAAATACATTATTTTAAATATAAAATCTCAGTAAGAACTTACAAAATTAAAAATAAACATATATTTTACCATAAAAAAAAAAGAAGAAGTTCAGTAAGTATAAAGCCAGAAACAAAAAGTGCAGCTGGATCCTCCCCGTGCTGCTGAAGTTGCACCCCGCCCCCTGCTGTGGGCTGCGCGGGCCGCCTGGGCAGGCACCCCACGCGTCGCCGTCCCTGGGCACAGGCTCGTGTGGTTCCTTGGTGATAATGTGTCTGAGATGGCGTGCAGACTGCATTACTTCCGATGATCAAACACTCCAAGGAGCTTTGCCCAAATAACTGACGGCCGGCGAATGCACCTTCTCAGCCTGTTGGTCTTGACGACTCTTCCAGGCAGACACATTGACTTCTCAGAGTATAAAATGCCTCCATCCCACACACAGGCTCAGAGCCGCAAACAGTAGAAATTCTCAAATAGCTTATTCCATCCAGCCAAACTTCCATTTCCCTGGCATTTTTAACTTTACATTTAAACCCCCTCTGCTGCAGTCAATATGAAAGGGCAGTTAGAGCAGATGGTTTTACAACCCTTTGCTAAAAGATTGGAGAATTTTCTGGAAAGCCTGGGACCGGCCTCCTGGATACTTGCTTTGTCTCCTGACATTTGAGTTCAAGTAGGTGACTGGATTTGTCTTCCCCAAAGCAAACACAAAGCATCTAACATGCAAAACTCGTTTTGAAATTTCTTCATCTCAAGTTGCATTTTCAAAAGAAAAGGCAGAGAAAAGGAGACGCACCTCTGGGGTTTCTAGCTCACTCATGAGTGAGCATAGTCTAAAAGCCACGAGGCTGTCTGGACTCTCCATGATCCCAGAAGGCAGCTGATGCCTGTCCCGCCAGAGCCTTTAATTGCCAATTTTGCAAGCTTAAATGATTAAGTCTATCCCATAAATACGTTCATATCTATAGTATTTAAATATTTTGACAAAATAATAAAAATGTAGGATAATTTTGTCCCCATCTGGTAAATCTGTCCCCAGTGCATAAATAAGTTATATGTTTATATATTAGAAATTTTGAGACAAAAAACAGAAGTTTTTAAAAACTCAGGTTTACATTTCCTTAAAAGAATAAAGACTTCAACTTTTCATTTTCATCCTTGCTTGTATATTTTTGGCTTGAATGAAGTTACGCCCTTTTAAGTATTGATCATGATAGACGTCATTCTTGTGGCGATCGACACTGACGTGAACATAAGATCAGTAAATCCCCAGTGTTTTTTGTTAACAGTTTTAGCCTTCCCCATCAAGCCTGGAATCTCAAAGCTGGGCAGCAGGATGAAGTAAACATTTCAGAAGCCACGGAAACCCACCACCTAGGAAGCCAGGCTCCAGTTGAGGTAAAGCCCATGGCTTGAGCTGAAGTACTGCGTAACAACTTGGGGGAGGAATCCTAGCTTTGCACACTTACTGAGGTCTTTTTTCCACTGATAGACTGCACTTGTGAGTTCGAGTGCTGTTAGAGTGTATACCATAGTGTCCAGCTTCAGGAGGCCTCCAGGGACCTCCGACTCCCGGTGTCTAGGACAGGTGCTGTAGGACCATCTGCAGAAAGAGTGGCCATGAGAACTGCCCATGGGAGAAGCCATCTGGACAGGCGACACAGGGCAGCAAGGGACTTGGAGGCTTACCTTTTGGAGAAGTGATTTCAGTCTTTCCAGAAATTCTTTGGGTGGTGTCTTCTCATATGAATCGCATGAAGGGCATGTCTAGAAATCAATGAAAAGTACCATTCTTTAAAGCTTCCTGCTGGGCTGCAGCGGTGGCTCGGCATATGGTGCTTGCCTGGCATGCACGAGTACGCAAGTGCAAACCCCGGCATCATGTACACAACCAAGTGTCCCAGGAATGAAAGTCACATGAAATGCTAAGTAAAGATTGCTTCTCTCTTTCTCACTGTCCAGTTTTTCAAAAAACAAAACAAAACAAAACAAAACAAAAAAACCAAAAACCTTCTTCCTACTTAATAAAACATTCCTTTAAAATTTGTTTCCCCAGCTGGGTGTGGTGGCACATGCCTGTAATCTCAGTGTCTTGGGAGCCTGAGGCAGCAGAATCTCAAGTTCAAAGCCAGCCTCAGGAACTTAGCGAGGCCCTAAGCAACTTAATCAGACACTGTGTCAAAGTAAAAAATAAAATCAGCTGGGAATGTGGCTCCGCGGTAAATTGCCCCTGGGTTCAATCCCTGGTTCCTAAATAGATAAAAAAAGAAAGAAAGAAAGAAAATCTATTTTCCCAATTAAAGGCACAAATTATATTCTTTGAAAAAATCTGGAATAGTATATAAAATTGTTCTGAAAATAATAATGGGAAAAATCGCTTGTAACCCTCCCCCCCACCACCCACCCCCGGGAAAGGCTGCAATGTTTTGACGAATGTCTTCCTGGTGTTTTTTCTATTTTTGTTTTAACTTTGTTTTTACATTACAATTGTTGGTAACTGGCTTTTTTTGTTTTTTTCACTTAGCACGTTATAAGCATTTTCTAGGTGTTAAAAAGTCTTCAAAATATTGTTCTGATTGTTGCTTTGTATTCTAACATAGAATGAAGTTATCACATAGGTAGCTTCTAACTTTCCACTTTTGTATGCTTCAAAAAACACCTCTGTAAATAACTCTTCATCTATATCTTATTTGATAAATCTATATCTTATTTGATAAATTTCTAGGAGTAGAATAGCTAAATTAAAGAGAAAGAATTTTTTACGGCTTTTTGATGTAAATTGTAAAATAATTAAGTCTGTTCACTGAGAGAATTCTTATCATCATTGGAAAAATAATGATAAATAAATTCTTATCTAATTGGAAAAAATAGGATTTTCTTATTTTAGCATTACTGAGAGATTCAGCAACTGCACATGTGTGTTGCCTGCTCACACTTCTTTTCCTCCCTCCCTCCCTTCCTTTCTTCCCCCTGTTTTGTAAGTTCCTGGTTTATGTTCTTTGCTCTTCTCCCTGTTGAGATACCAAACACCAGGTTGTTGCCTGGTACGTCAGCACCCGGATGCCACTTGCACGTTGGAGTGACATCTGGCTGAGACAGGTAAGTCATTCTGACAGTTCTTTGGGCCCTGGGGCGAGTCTCTGTGTCCCCAGAGGGTCTCACTCTCCTCCGCTGTAAAGTAAGGGTGCTTAACCAGACGGGTCCAGGTTCAGGGCCAACGTGCCCATTTCTCAAGTCTTTGATTTGGGGTTCTAAAGCCATGCCCAGTTCCTTTCTTTGTTAGGAAAGTTTTAAAGAGATGTTTTTCACGTAGTAACCTGGCCAAGCCGTCAGAGGAAATAAGAATCATTTTGATAGTGTCATTAAGATTTCTCTTGAAGCACATGTGGAATTTCTTGGAGGAGGGAGGATTGATAACAAAATTTAGAGTAACTTATTTTATGTGGTTTCCATTGGTTTTGATTAATGCTTCAATTACTCATGTTCTTGAGTATCAGCATTGCTCATGAGTTGACATAAGACATGTACAAGAAGGACTTGGGGACCTGAAAAACTAGGGACCCTGAAATTCCCCAGCCAAGTGGCAGCGTAGACCCATTTAAATTGAACACTGACTCTGTCACTGTCTAGAACACCAATATTCTCTAAGAGAGAGGAGCAAAGTTTAAGATTTGTCTTGGTCTCTTGTAGGCCATCTCTTTTCAGAAAATTAGGATTCAGCCCCCATTAGCAAGAATACAAGACACCTGTGACCATATACATAATGGGAGGAAAGTGCTTCTTAGCTCCTAAGTCATGATTGGATTCTCTTCCTGAGCACTTTACCATGAGAGGCTGTGTGAACATTCCCAGCTACCAGGGACCAGCTGTAAATTCTCACTGGGTGTCTGGGCACTTTCAAGGGCTTGAAAGAGACAGGCTACTTCTCAAAACGACTATGTGACAAGTTCAGGAAGGTCCTGGAGGCTCCAGCTGCGTATGTGTGAGTGTGTATGTTTGTGTGTGTGCATGTGTGAGTGTGTGCATGTGTGTGAGCGTGTGTGATAACAGACACGTTACACTGCAGTTAGCAAACACAGATGGGATAGATGACAGGGACGGTCTTACTGGAGTGTGTTCCTGCTCTCTGCTTGCATTGGTGGAAGGTAGTTTCCTCTTCAGCTTCTTGATTAACACACTGATTCTCTTTCCGTTGTCTCCTATGCTTGCTGATTTGAGTGGGGCCTTCTGGAAACATGAAAAAGCTGACTGCTCACAGTGTCCCTGCAACAGAAATGATTTGCATATATATTATTAAGAGGTATTCAGAAAATTAGAATGACCTTCCCTGTCCTCTCTTTCCACCTCTACTATGTGCATGGGGTCACATTTATCTCAACAAAGTCCTGATGGTGCCTCCACTTAACCATTGGCCAGAAAAGATGGCGGTACCTCTGTATAAACTTCCCTATGTCCTGGGAAGAAGGGGCATTTCCTGTCTTGCTGAGATGAGGGAACAGAGCCCCCCTTTTGCACAGTTCTCTGTTCCTAAGGCTACACGGAGGCCCACTTTGAAGCCTGGTGGTAGGCAGGTGGCCAGGGAGATTTAGTTTGGTTAGAACAAGCGTACTGAATCATGAGGCTCTAAGAGTCACTCTGTGGCTTTGGGAAACCGTGCTGTAGCCTGGCAGGTCTTTATCGATGACCTCTGTCTCTCTGTGAGGCGCACAGGAGCATTTTCAGTGGCGGTTCCTAAACAGCTGTTCACTCTGCGCAGCCCTGCTTCCGGGTCTTGTTGAGTAGACGCTCAGTATCAATTTGTGGAGTCCACGGACGAGTGGGAAAGGAAGTGGGTTCCTACCTCTGATGGGATACTCTAAGATTCCTATACTTGCCCTAAGTTATGCAAAGCTTTTCCAAAATCCTGTTCACATCCTGGGGTTAGTTAGAGCAGGATTCTGCATGAGTCAAGCGCCCAAGAGTGGTGTCTGAGGTGTGCCCCACCAGTGGGAAGCAGGACCTTAGATAGCAGATATAGTGTGGGATGCAGCTCAGTGGTAGAGCACTTGCCAGCATGTTCTATCCCCAGTCCCACAGGAAGGAAGGGAGGGAGGAAGAGAAGAATAGCATCTCTGAGAAAAAGTTCTCAACTTGGCCAAAGGACTCTGGAATAAGCTCAAATCTTAGCAATCAAACTGGAAAGGAATTGGAATTCATTGAAAGAGTAAATTTTATATGACTTGCTGAAAGCAAAGCAAGGCTGATCTAAAACCTTGCTCTGGGTACCCAGGCTGCCTTCCTCTTTCAGCTGACATGTGTATGCAATGCTGCTGCACCCAGGGCTGCTGTGCCTTCATCCACTGATGCAGATGGACACCACTGCCTTACAGTCAGAAACCTCCAGAAACAGGCGCAGCAGGCCCATGAGGCCACATTCCCTGAATCTGCTCATGGACGATCGGCTGAAAGGTGCATCTAGCCTGCTCTGTTTTCCAGCCCACAAGGCCGTTGATTAATAACAAGCATCTCGAAGTCACCAACCCCTCAGTCCGCTTTGCATACACAGCCACAAGCCTAGCACCTGCTTATCTGATTTCCTTCTATCAGGCCAGGTCGCCTTCATCGGGGCAAGGTGGTGTCCTTTCCAAGTTTGCCAAAATGCTTATTTAATAGAAACTATTTATAAATGTTAATTATAGCACTTTTTTTTCCTTGAAAACCACATGTTCATGTTTGTTGAAGTTTTTTCTTTTCTCTTCTTTTTGACCACAACCGGCTTAACTTACTGGAAAAAAATAATATTCATATTTAAAGAGGTAAATTTTCCAGCTGAAACTGAAAACACTAACTGCTTCATCCGCGATGATCTGAGAAACCAGCATTTCTCACAGGGGCCCATTTTGCTGAGTTAACATTTTCATTTGTATGTTGAAACAAAATTAGGTTCCAAAGAAGTGGAGGGGCCCTATGGAGCCAGCACCCCAGGGCAATATCATCGGGAATGGTCAAGACCAGTGGCCAAAACCTTGAACCCTGAGAAAGTCCTTTGGAGGCCTATGATTGGAGGACGATGACTTGTGGGCACAGATGCCTGTGCTGATGGGCTGTGCCCTCCCCGCCTTTCCTGTTCACCTGCGTCAAAGGCAATGGTGGTTCCTTCTGCTTTGCTTTGTCCTGCAGGCAGCAGGGCTGTCCCTGGTCGTGTATAGTCCAGGACAAATGCTGCCTCTGCTTCAGATGCACCTGAGAGGCAGCCTCAGGAAGGAGAGGAAATGGAGATGCTGCCCTGGCACCTGCCCAAGGAGGCGTAGAGGGGAGGACTCTGCCCTGGCAGCCTCAGGTGCCCCATCCCTCGGGGGTGCACGGCCCAGCTCCCTGCAGCACCATCTGGGGCCTTACCGTGGCTTTCCTTTGCTGGGTCTTGGTGACAGCAAAGTCCAAGGCAAGGGTTTATTCCCTCGCCCTCAGTACTGGAGAGCATGAGGAGCATTCTGGTCCTACAGTTTTGTTTTTATTTTTGCAGACTAGAGGGAGCAGTAAGGAAGCATGGGTGGAAACCACTCCTCTAGCTGGAGAACCAGTCAAGTACTACTTTTGCAAAAAAACAAACATGACTTTGTTTTGCAATTGAATATTTAAAAGTATTTGCCTCCTTAGAGCCTACTGTAACTTTCTTGGATTTTTTTTTCAAAGAAAGTCATGGTCTCACTAACCTGTAAGATTATCTTTGTCCCCCCAGCCCCCCACAAACTGAGTTTACAATAGTGACTCCCAACAGCAGCACCGCAGACAGATAGTCCTTTTCTGTCACATCTGTCCTGTGCATTCTAGACCATTCGGCAGCATCCCTGTCCTCAACTACCCAATGCCAGTGACACCCTCATCCACAGCCCCAGTCGTGGCAACCAAAAATTTCTCTGGACAATGTCAAATGTTCTCTGGGAGCAAATCAGCACTATGTGTATGTGAAGGAAGAAGAGAAGGAGAAAAAGAGTCCTGGGGGCCCTGATTGCGATCCTTTGTGAACACTATGCAAATGGAACAATTAAATGGCCCTATTTTCATTAAACTTTTTAAATCTACCACAGACCCTGCTTAGATGCTAGCCCTGAAAAATTTGGCATGATGCTGTTGCGGCCTTGACGGATTTTTTTCTTCCTGACTTTGCCTACTGGTGAACTTAAAGACCTCAGACACTACTCACTTGTATCTTAGGAAGCATCGCTACTCAGGTTATCAGATAGCTACAGCACGGCCGGGACAAAACCCTCTCATTGTGATATAAGATAAAAAAGAGAGATGGCTAGGGAAGGGGAAGGTGAGGGGCAGAGGGCGGACAGACATGGTCGGAGCAGGATGCACGCATGTGTGGAAATATCACTGTGGTTCCATTGATTTGTGCAATTGATATGCACTAATAATAATGGAAAGATAAAAAATAAAAGTGCCTGTAGGAAAATTTAGAAGAAGAAATCTTTCATTGACAAAACATAAAGAGAGCACCCACTGATGAGCTTAAATGATCACATGGGTTCTTTCCCTATTTTGCGATGTAGGCTGCAGCTGGGCGACTCTGGAAAGGACCTTAACCACAATAGTTAAGCATGGTGTGTGAGATGCTGAGAAATGCACGCTTCGATAGTGGATACTTTAAGGAGTATCCTTAATTATGTTACTTTCATTTTAGATACTGCTTAGTAGAAAAGGACCCAGTAAATATGAGAGTAGTTAGGTTTAGGGCTAGAGAGTGAATTTTAGAGAGAAGCAACAGTGACTCATTCACTTTCTAAAGTTTTGTAGGCATTTACGGCAACTGTTTTCTTCGCAATGCGTCTTCCTGAGTCTGCCTATAGCAGTGTCCTTATTACTGGCAGCACTTTCAGAGTTATCCTAAGTTATGCAATTAAAGGTCTGTGAACGTGATACTGCCCCGATTGCATTTATACCTTCAGTGTGCCAAGCTAGAAGATCACACTGAAGAAGCTGTTGGGGGAAAAGACCAGTGGATACCACTCTTGAAATACATGCCTGGCCGCTTCCCTGGGGGACTCTGACTTAAAGGGCTGGAGAGATGGAACGGCTGTTGAAAATGGCCCTTTCAAAAGACCTCCCGAAGGCCAAGGTACGTGTGAGTTCTACTCCCAGGGAGGCTTGGGCTCCTGCACTGCCGCTCCTCACACTGGTCCTGTGCTCCAAGTCTTGCTTTCATTTTGCTTGTTTACTTTTGGTTTGTTATTTAAAGGTGAATTCCTCTCCCTCTGGTACGTATCTGGATTACCGGGAAGACGGAAGACCCGGCCTGCCCAAGGGCTCATGAAGTAAGGCTAAGCTGTTCCCTCGAGTGGATTTCCTTTCTGGTTTACTATTCTATCTTAACCGTACTACTTAAGAGTACTACTCTTAGAGAAACTTCAAGACAAGCATTTATTTTATAAAGAATGTAATACAGCAGTTCGTTGTATATGTATTTGATCAAAATAGAAATAAGTATTTTTCCAATTATTAAATGCCCAACTTCATTGAAATTAAGTGTATTACAAAATAACCATCCTAATGCCTTATTGGATTTAAAAACATATCAAATATATTTTCAGAAATAAATTCAACAGGTCTTACCTTTACATCTTGTGGGGCTGGTAGAAGAAGTTCAGGGTCCTAGAGAGAATAAGAAATGAATTCCGGTTTGTTTTTATTAGTCAAAGCCTTCCTGCATATAACTGAAAACTGTTCTTCAAATGTGTTGGGACAATGTGGGCTTACCAGGTCCTTCACATAGACTTTCAGCTGGTCCACAGTGTCTATGAGGTGACGCAGTCTAATCATGAGGCGATGTTCTTGCCCTTGGGAGCTGGACTTGTGGGCCCCTGTCCCCAAGAAGATGACCATCAGACAAAGAATTGTCCTCTCCATGTCGCCAGGCCGGGGGGCCTCCTTGGAGCAAAGGGGAGCAGGACGTGTGTCCCAGGGCTGCAGTGACAGTGAGGACAGTCGCTGTGAGGCTCCCTATTTATTCATCCTGCAGGGAGAGGCAAGGCCCTCCCATTGAGCCTGGAAATCACTGTAAAATGGATGAATGTGAGTAACCCGTTTTTCTTTTCCACTGGCTAGGTGTACGTGTGCATGTGCTATTTTATGTGGGGGCAGGGATGGATGGAGTCAACGAAATGTGCCCTGTCTGCACCTTACACAGGAAAAAGAGAGAAATGGGTGAATTCCAATTTTCAGCATGAATCGAGAAAAGTGTGTGCCGAATGGTAGGTACGACAGTACTTCAAAGAAGTAAACAAACACTTTGATCTCTTCTTCTCTGCACCCCCTGGCATCTTACCTGTCCTCTCTGACAGTCATAAGGATACTTCAATAATGAGTACAGTGGCAGTCAGCGCCTCTTGGCAGGACTTTTTCTTCAGTGACGACTCTCTCTAGACTGAAATCACCCTGTATTCCATCTTAAGGGTAGGAGGAAAGACTACCTTTTAGGAAATTTTAAATGAAAGAGGTATTTTCCTAACTTGCAAGACTAGTTTAGGTTTTTATCAGGGTTGAAGAGATTATTTACTCCCAAGTATCACCAAAGCATTTTTAAATAACATTAATATTGGCTTCAGACATTTTATTTAGAAATCTGACTAATAAATATCACAAGTGATTCTAATATTCTGTAGAAAATTTATTCACCCATTCAGCTACCATATCAGCTACCATTAAAATAAGGTATCATTAAAACAAGTGCCCACAAATTCTTCTAAGGTCCATCTCTTCTCTTTGATGATCAATTACATGAATGAAAGATGCTAATGCTCATTCCTGTGCAAAGAAAGAAATAATTTCAAATAGCAAAATCAAAAGTGCTGAGCGACGGTTCTTTTTCTCGTGGGCCAGTCACTCACTTCTGTTAGTTGCTATCTCCTCTGGGTGTGAGCCACATGGCGCTGGCTGCATCTGTGACCAGGTGGAGCCCAGTGCAAGACTCCACATCCAGAAGCAGTTTGCCATCCCCTCTCCGCCGCCTCTCCTGGGCCTGTGACTACCCACTAGAGAAAGTCGAATATGACATTCTGGTCTGAGTCTTGCACCAGTCAGGTAGGCCTGAAAACCAAAAGTTCTGAGTATAGCTGCTGTTTGTTCTCCTGTCTGTCCGTCTGTTTAGTTACGTGCTTACAGCCATACTTCACTCTAGGATTTTACGTAACCACAATGAATTGGAATTTGGACTTCATTTGCTCTGAAGGTAGACCGTGGATTTTTTATCGTAGAATATCTATGCAAGAACATAAAGGTTTGGCTTTACAGTAGATGAGAATTCCTAAAAGATCAAGTAGTTCTCCCAATGAGCGTTACATTCTGTAGGCAACTCCGTGGAAACTCACTAATGGATATGGACCGGGAATGGCCCACGTCACCTCCACGTCAACTCCATGTCACCTCCACGTCACCTCCATGGCACCTCCACAGCACCTGCGCTGTCTGCATGCCTTCCTCATTTCCCCAGGCAGACTGCCATCTCCTCCAAGGCTTCAGCCACGATGCCAGACACCTAGGCCCTCACTCTCTCCAGTCCATCAACTAAGGTATCAGGGACCCCAGGGCCAGTCCAGCATTTGGACCTAAGACCTCTCTGAGAGTCAGAACTTCTGCAACACATTACTTGCTAAACATTTCAAATGTCACCCTGGTGACCCCACCAGGATGCCCATGTCCCAACCCCTAGGACCTGTGGACGTGCCACTTTACAGGACAAAATGGTGCAGATGTGATTAACTCTTAAGATGAGGGGATCATCCTAGAGTATCCCAGAGGGCTCAGGGGACTCCTAAAAGTGAACATTAAGAGGGAGCTCTGAGGACACAAACAGGTTGCGGTAAGATGGGCTCAGAGCCGAGGACTGCCCTGGAAACTAGAGAGCCAAGGGGCTGGGGGACCCCAGGGCCTTCCAGGGGGCCAGCCCTGCCACACACTGGCTTCAGCCCTGCAGAGCGCATTTGGACTTCCGCCCTTCAGAACTGAGTTGTTTCAAGTCACCGAGTGTGTGGCAGTTTGTTACAGAAGGGGATGGGATTTTACTACTGAAGAAAAGAAGGAAAAAGTAGAGAGAAAGGGATGGTATGGAGTGAGCCAGCAACACCTGGCATTCTGGGGGATTTTTGAAGGTTCAGGCAAGGGGACAAGGCACATGAAGAAGAGAGGGAAGGAAGACTAGAGTGGCTGCCACACACTGTGTCTTCAGGGGCCAGGGTGCATGGCGACTTCACAGGTCAGGGTGTGTGGGGATTTCGGGGATCAGGGTGTATGAGGACTGTACAGGGGTCAGGGTGCCTGGGGACTTCAGGGGTCAGGGTTCATGAGGACT
>PVKS010025604.1:0-29647 GCA_004027875.1 Aplodontia rufa | reverse complement strand
TTTCCCCAGTTCCATGCTGTGTGCCTCTTCTGCCTGTGACCACTGCCTTCCTCTAACTCTCTTACTCTTTTGTCTCCCTGTCTTCTGGTGCCCAGCACAGGGTCTGCCCCTTGGCTTTGAGAAAGAGTGGATGGGTACTGTGTGTTAGTGACTAGACAATATGAGTAAGGGTGAAGCCACTGAGCTGTCAATCACCCATCCAGAGACCCGAGCCTTTTTCTAAAAGGCCAGAATACGCTAATTCGAGTGGGGGCCTTGAGAGCCTTCCTCCACCCTCTCCATCTCTGACGGTCATGCCCAGAAGGGCAGACACCTAACACTTCGCTTGGCTCAGAGCTGCAAAATGCTGAATCCAGAGAAACTGTGTCAAAATTACCTCCCTACTTGAAAGTACAAACTATGTAATTTGCCTTTAAGTGATCTTAAATTAATATAAATAATGAAGTATGCTCAGAATACTCAAGTACTGGTACATCCAATTGAACACAATTAAAATTAAGACGGATTTATTAGTATTGTGACTATTATTGATTAAAACGGTAATGATAAATAAGGAGAAATGTTAAGTACAACAGGGAATCGGTAATATTTCTTCAAAGTAATCATTTTGCTGTGACTACCCAATTATTAGTACATTTAATGTGTTATTCAGTGCAATTAATTACCCACTTTGCTTCTGGGAAGGCACTAGGAAAAATTGCCTTCTGCCTGGAGCGGTGGTGGGGTTGCTTGGCAGAAGGACAGGAAAAAGCCACTGCCTGCTGGAGCCTCTGTCAGGAAGACCAGGCTCTTTGCAGATGTGGCTCCCAGCCACTCTCAAAGCAGCTGCAAATGCTGCTGGTTAAGAAGGGATGCAGCAAATACGGGTGTTCCCAGTCTGGCGGTAACCGGAGAGATGCTAGAAAGTGGGCTGGTGGGTGGGACCAGATAACCTGCTTGGGGTTTGGCTGGGTCACTTCATGACTTTAATGTTGCTGCCATGTCTCCCAGTAATTTATTCATCTTCTCCCCTGTGAAATGAACTAATATAGCCAGCTTGCAAATATCTGTACATGGAGGGGATCTGGAACCGTGCAAGTGCACTGGGCCATGGACGTTGCTTGTTGGGAGACCCCAGGCTTGGTGTGATTGGAAATTTGCTTCTGGTTCCTGTAAACAACCTCTGAGATTCGTCTCTGGCAGTCTGTCATAGGTCCCCCACATCTTAGGTATGGCATCCAAGACCCCCTGATGTGGGCTGTGTGGCCCACCCAACTCCATTCTCCTCTCTTTGCTGGGAAGGATTAAGACACATGAGATGATGAAATGGCAACTATTGGATATTTTTACAAAGCTTGTGGTTATTGGTTTTATTTGTATGATCTTTCTATTGGTCAAGTAGGTTTCATTAACCTCGTTTTACAAACAAGGACACTGGGGTCTAGAGAGGGAAAGTGGCTGGCTCAAGCTCGTAGATCTCAGAGGTGGGGACATGGGGCCTACCCTCAATCCTCTGACACTAGAACCCTGCTCCCCATCTCTGGCTCCCCTGTGTCACTGCCACATCTCCTTAGCTTTGGCATCTCTAGCTCCCAACCCTCCCCATGCCAAGGGTTCACTGTATTGTTTCATAAAGCTAATTGCTAGTTTTTACATAAAGGCTTTATTTTATGAGCTTCAAATTGCCCAAATTAGATTTTATTAAGCTCACACGTATGATTTTCCTTGTTTTTATTAAAATTAAGTTCACTCCTTTGCCATTTGCAAGGGAGTTTGAAATTAGGATCGCTTTGTATCCACGGAAACACAGGGAGAATCGTATATGTGATCAGACTTTTACCCGCAGAATGGGGAAAAGGCAGCTGGTAATTAGGTGTGTAATTCACAGGCAGGCTCCTGGGGCACAATGGCCCTGATCCTCTGCCTTGTGGTTGACGCTTACTTAAGACAACTCTTCTAGCTCTCCTGCCTTTCCCTGTGCTGGGGTGGGCAGGAGAAGCAGGTGTTGGTTCCAGTTCCGCCCCTCACTCATACTGTGGCTTTGTGAAAGGCATGTCTCTTGTTTTGGGCCTCAGTTTCCCCATCTGTAAAATGGAGGATCAAGGAAATAATGCATGGCCAAAAGGTTTTTATGTCATGTTTCAATTACATTCCATGGAGCAAATGGCTATAATATTGCCTTGAGAAGGCTTTTAATGTCATTCCTGGACTCAGCAGAAAAATGCATCTCCATTCATTGACTTGTTCAGAAATTACTAATTGACCAACTGCTGTGTACCAGTGACTTTTTTAGGTATTGGGGAGATAGGTGAGTAAATCAGAAGTTCTGCTTTCAGGAAACAGCAAGAGTAGGTACAACTAACTGAATTAAATAATAAAATGATGATATAGATGGAAGATAAGTCAGGGAAGGTGATGCTACATAAGTTTTTGGGGTCAGCAAAAACTGAGGAGGTGATATTTGAGCTGAGATCTGAATGACACAAAGGATCCAGTCAGGAAGAGATATGACTGCAACCAATTAGCTAGGTCACAAGGTAGAATAGAACTTGACACATTTAAGGAACAGGGACAGGTGAGTGTGGTGGGTTGGGGAGAGATTGGCTCTGTATGGTCAACAGTGGCTTGGAGTGATTGATTAAATTTGTTTGCCTCTGGCAAGGGAGGGAGAGCTACCTATTTGGAATCTTTGGATTAAATGATCTCAGCAATGGTATTCCAGGATGTTGCTGGCAGGATTCCCTTCCTGGTAGATGGGTGTGGCCTGAGAAGGAGGTTGTGTTAGAGCCCTGGGGTGTGTGTGTGTGGGGAGAGTCCCTTGGAAAGGGGGCATTTAAACTGACCTTTGAAGGATTCTCAATCCCACACTAAAGGGTGACATGCCTGTCTCCCTGGCATCTAGTTTACCCTGCCATGTCTGGGATGTACTTTTCAGTAAGCCTGGTGTGGGTAAGGAAGGCTCTGGCGTTCAGTAACAAATTGACTTGGCCAGATTGCTTCAGTTGTTCTGAGTCATGGTTTCCTCATCTTTACAATGGTATAGAAATAAAATGTCCCCTTAGGATTTTGGGGAATCAAGTAATACATTAGCACAAAGGTTGTTGCAAAATGGAATAAAAGCATTTTAATATTCATAATTTATATATTGACATGATCTTTAGGAGGTAATAGGACTTAAATTTTCTTTTATTATTGGGATATTACTGACAGTGCTTTTTCTTGAGCGTAGATACAACTTTTATGGAAAGCAATTAGTAGTGATTATCGATGGCCTGAAAAAAGTTTATTTCTTTTTTGCCCAGGGAATTGTACTTATAATTTAACAACAACAACAAAATAAGTGAATTTCTGCCTCTAGTTATGATTGAGTAGCTTGTAACAGCTGCATGCTCTTGTTAAGAACTAGAAATGCGGTGGCTCAGTGGTTACGGTGCTTGCCCGGCGTGCACAAGTACACGGGTTCAAAGCCCAGCACCACGTACACAATTAAGTATCAGAGCAATGAAAAGCTGAATAAAATTAATTCTCTCTTTTTTTCACTCTCACTGTTCTCCTTTAAAAAAAAAGAAAAAGAACTAGAAATGCTGAACAAATACAAAATCGTATATATTCATTCAATAGAAATGAATGAATTATTTCTACAAGCAAAAACAAGGATGAATCTCACAAACATGTTGAGTGAGCACAGGAACTGCCAGATGCAAACTCTGTGTGATTCCATATTTAAATTTATGAGAAATCAGATATATTTATATATAGCTGATGAATATGATAATAAATTAAATCAAAGATATAAGTATATATGATAGATGAGTTTAAATACATTAATAATATTTAATTTATATTTATGTATATGTAATACAAATGAACTATATAAATAAATATTTTTGAATTCATATAAAATTCAACCTATTGGTGTTAAAAGTTAGGGTAATGCTGTGGTTTGGATCTTGAATGTCCCTCAAAGGCCTTTGTTTAAAAGCTTGCTGCCCTGCCTGGGGCACCATTGTGAGGTGTTAAGGACCAGGGGCCCAGGGGGAGGAAGTCAGGTCTGGGGGTGTCCTAGAAAGGGATGTTGGGACACTGGCCCCTTGCTCTTCCTCTCTTTTTGCTTCCCAGCCTCCAAGAAGTGAAAGGGTGGCAAATGCCCCAAGCAACAGGGTCCAAGGGACTAGAACTTCTAAAATTGTGAATCAAAATAAACCATTTCTCTGTTTGTGTTGGTCATCTCAGGTATTTTGTTACAATCATGAAAAGCTGGGGGACACAGATGGTAGCTTCCAGGGGGATGTGTCGTAATTGGGGTGGGCATGGAGAGGGCTGAGCTCCTGGTTTCCTGATCCGGGTTGAGGTTGTGTGGGGAGCTCGCTTTATGAAAAGTCATCAAACTGTACACTTCTGACTTCTGCTCTTTTCTGTATGTATAGTTTACTTTGATTAAAAAAACCATTTGCCTAAATAAAAAAGGAAATAATTGGGTATGTGGGTAAAGATGTGTGAATAAACATTTATCACAGCATCATATAATATGGTAAAAAATAGAAATAATCTAATATGGGAAATATTTAAATAAAATATGGTAATGATAGTCTTTTTTTTTTTTTTTAAGAAAGAGAGGGACAGTGAGAGGAGAGAAAGAAGCAATTTTATTTAGTTTTTCATGTGACTTTTTTTTGCTCTGATACTTTGTCGGCATACATGGTGCTGCGGTTTGAACCCGCATCCTTGTGTATGCCAGGCAAGTGCCATAACTGCTGAGCCAGAGCTCCAGCCCCTGATATAGTCTTTAAAATGATGTTTTGAAAGGATTCTAAAGCATGAGGCAGAATTTTATTATTTCAGTGTTGTGTAAAGGACATGAACTTGAGTAATTGGGCTACACCCCTCTTTTTTTTTTTTTTTTGTACTAGGGATTGAACCTAGGTGCTTACCCACTGAGCCACATCCCCAACTCTTTTTATGTTTTATT
This sequence comes from Aplodontia rufa, assembly GCA_004027875.1. Lineage (NCBI taxonomy): Eukaryota > Metazoa > Chordata > Mammalia > Rodentia > Aplodontiidae > Aplodontia > Aplodontia rufa. Next base: position 24,699 of record PVKS010025604.1, on the reverse strand, counting down.
TTGAGATAGGGTCTTGCTAAATTGTTAGGGCTTCTCAAAGTTGCCGAGGCTGGCTTTGAACCTTCGATCCTCTTGCCTCAGCCTCCAGAGCTGCTGGGATTACAGGCAGGCACCACTGCACCTGGCTTGGGCTTCCTGCTTAACTCTGAAGGATGGAGAGGTTGGGAGAGGCCAGAGTGGGAGCCTCCCCTCTGGGTGCAGGCTCCCTTCACTGCAGCCCCTCACCACAGGCTGCAGGCATATCAATAGAGTACCCTAGGGAAGAGGGGCACTTAAAGGTCTGCTCAGCATCTGCTTTTCCCCTCCTCCAGGGAAGCTGCCAGATGCCATTCCTGACCTTGCCCTCCTTGATCTCATCTCTCCGAGAGCCCTCATCCTTTAAAGCTGCTCTCAGATCTGCCCATTTTGGAAGCCCCACTCTCGGGGTTCACTGTGCCCTCAGGGGTCACCTGTCCTTCCTCAGCTGCACTTGACCCCCCCTGAGTTACCTGCTCTGGCTGGCTCCTGAGGACTCCCACCCGACACGCCTCAGTCCAGATGAAAATCTTGGGGAATGAGGGGATATTTTCCTGCCCTGTAGTTTCCTAAACTGCTGCTATACTTCAGGTTATTATTCAGAGTTGTGCTCGTGATTCTTGCACCCCTCTCTCCACTCTGTCGCCCACCCTACCCCTGGCCAATTACGCTGGAATTGGTGTGGCTGCTCTCTTAATGGCACACAGGTCTGGGAGAGGCTTTGTAACCACCTTGCACGGCAGCTTGAATATGTCCTGGTTCAAGCTGCCTTCTTCTTCCCTACAGGATAGGAGTGGGGAGGGGGGATATTTCCAGATTTCCTACAATGAGCTTTTAGTATTTTTTAAATCAGAAAAAAAAATACTAAACTACATTTTTTATCTCTGTGAGTAACCTCGGTGGAGGCTCGTCAAACGTCAATGCCTCATGCTTACAAATCACCCGGCGTCTTGTTAGGATCTGGGTTCTGATTGAGTAGGTCCAGGGTGGGGCCAGGGATTCTCTCTTTCTAACACACTTTCAGGGCTGGAGAGGCTGCTGGTCCAGACCAGCCTTTGATTTGCAGAGAGATGGAGGAAGCTGTGACCTCTCTCCCCTGCCCTGACATTTTTCATGTTTTGCTGAACACTTAGTGGAATGATGACTTGTAGGAAGTTTTGAAGAAGGGTGATGTCTACACACACATCTGGGCTAAACCTAGATCTTTGCAGCTATTCAGTTTTCTCTTTAGAGATTGAGTTTGCAGATGAAACACTTCGTACTCATAGAAATCGACTTAAGCATCGGGAAGCCAAGACTTTTGAGACAGTCAGGGACCATCAATGGGGACAAAGAGTAGATGTACACCGGAGGTCGTAGGTCATTACCCATGACAGAGTTCTTGCCTACCCCCTCACTCTCCCAAACAGTCTTATCAGCCCCAGGAACCAGGTGCAACATAAAAACAGGGTGCCTTTGCCATGATGACTCTAAGAATAAACTAAATGAGTGAACGAGACTATTGGGGACCACCACAAAAAGACGGAAGGCAAAAAAACTCCTAGGCCTTAACCTGTCACTTGTCAGAAGCAGGCATGCGTCTCCTCCTGCCGGACCCATGTGCTCTCTCAGCAGCTGCACCAGCCCCACTTAAGGCCAGGTTGGGACTTCGGGAGGATGAGGCACAGACCGTGCTGCCTGGGACCGGCCATTCCTTAAGGCCAGCGGAAAAATCTCCAGATTGTAGCCCCTCCCTCAATCCCTACGCATGAGTCACAGGCTGGCCTTGCTTTGTTCTGGGTCAGTACTGCTCCCCTTCTCTTTCGGGTGATGCCCTAATTAAAGCTTCACCTGTACCTTCGTGTTAGTGCGCCTATGTCTCATTTCTGCCACCACCAAGTCACAAGTTCCCATCTCGGTGTCATTGGCTCCAGTTATGCCAGTGACTTGGTTTGACCCCACCGTAACTGCTGGGTTTTCATATGAAGATAATGATTTTCATGGTCCTCTGAAGGGGTTGTGATGGAGTCAGGGAGCGCTCAGTCACCGAGTCTTCCTGGAGGCTGGAGCTTCCTGGGGTCTGTGGGACTGTGGGTGTTTGAGGGGATTTGAGCTTCAGAGGGGAAGGTGGCTAAGTGACCTAGAACATCCTCATCGTTATGCACCTTAGCTCACTTCCTAGGTCTGCTTAGGTTCAAAGTCCTCACTATGTCCTCTTAGATGAATAGGAAAATATTGAGACTCCACCTGAGAACTATTTGCTTTATTTTTTGAAATCTCAGAATCAGGCAGTGCTTCAGGAGAAAGGACTCTTATAGGCCTCTAATTCCACCTGCTTATAACAGCTACTCTGTAGAGCTCTGGAACTTTGGTAACAAGAGGCTCCCAAATTCAAAGGGGACCACGACTTCTATGATCTGCCCTTCAGTCTTCTGAGAGATAGTTGTGGTTATCTGGTTCCCAACACACAGTTCATGGACAGGAATGTGATGTCTCCCAGGCAGCCTTTTTATCATTAGGTAGGTCTGATCGGGAATTTTCTCAGGTAAGTGGAGATCTGACTCCGTGTGGCCTTCAGCCAATTGCCCAAGGTTTAAACCAGGTATTTCTAAACTCGCTGATGACAAGCATCCCTTGGGAAGCTCACTAAACTCCAGTGCAGACCAGATTCCCATCCCATGGTTCCTCCTGGAGACTTTGATTCAATGGGACTTAGATTTTTTATTTTTTCTCACCATGCTTACCGTACTCAGGCATGTGGAACTAGTGAAGGTGGCATTTGGGCGCAAAGTGTCATTGTTTAGGCCCAAGGGAAAAACCCATTCCTGAAAGTGGCCGATATAGTATGACTTCTTTATTTGATGCTCACCATATTTTACCAATATGAAGAACTAGGTCACATTTTTTTTCTATCTAAGCATAAATGGGCTTTAAAATGCCCCTGTCTTTGTGATTGTTAAAAAGGATAAAACTAAGCATGAGCTAGAGAAAGAAAATATTACAATACAAAAAATAACCCACAAGCATAGTTGTGGTTAATGGTAGCAAAATTGAAGTCAGTGGTTGATGCAGAGTTTAGTGAACTGACTTTCATTTCAAATGTCTGTCAACACTAGAAGAACTACAAAGATCCCCATATCCTTTAATCCAATACTTTCTCTGCTAGAATTTAGAGTAAGTAAATCATACCATAGAAGACAAATGAGACTTATTCACAAAAATCCTCCTTGAAGTTTATTTATAATTTCATTTAAATTATGACAAAGTTTGATATCCAAGAATAAATTATTATGTAAATTGAGGTTCAACCACAGACTGAAATACGCATGTATTAAAATGATTAGAAATATATTTATATATATATATATATCAATATGCACAAGTACTTATGACTGAATGGGAGTAGCAGAAAAAATTGATCCATTTATAATTTTTTGATATATGACTGAGAGAGAGAACAAGGATAGAGTACATTTTGCTAAACTTTGCTAAACATATGTATTTAAAGAAGTGTCCTTAATACAACATTGTAGACAACAAAGCCGGTGGAAAATTCCATTTAGGGAGAAGTAGAGAATCAGGCCTTTGAAAAAGTCCCCTTGAAATGAAACCCCACCCCCCCATTTACAGAACCCTTCCATCTTCAAGGTGCTGAGGGAGGCCCTTAGGGTCAGTTGGTTCAATCTCCTAAGCATTGTAAAGATGTTTATTTTAGTAACCTTGCGCAGCATATGACAACATGGGCTCTCTCGTGCCTTCTGTAACTGGTGAGCCACCCAGGAAGTTAGCCTCAAAGTTTGTATCTATCTTTGGGAGAGATCCAGGATGGGGGACGGGGGGTAGGGGCAGATTCCCAAGAGCGCAACAAGGAAAGCCAGGCTTCTCACTCAAATTTTGTTTGTTCAGACCAAAATTCTTTTGTTCAGAGCAGATTGGCATCAGTTTCTCAAAATTTGCATGGGAGAACAAAGATTCATGTTTTCGTAAAAACAATAAATCATAGCACAGCTTGCTTCTCCAAGGTTCCTCCAGTCCCCACTCCCACCCACCGAAGAGTCTCTGTTTCTAATCTCCTATGGGCAGGGAAGCCCTAGTCTGATCAGAACAATTCATTGGTCAGTGGCCACAGTGTCTAGGCCAATTGCTCCTGAATAACGAAGCCCACTCAGGGGAGAGTTTGGAGATTGCTGGTCTGTGAGCTGATACCGGAGCATCAGGTCTCCTCTTTTCTGGGTGGTGGACAATGTTTCTGAGCATCAAATTTACCAGGTGAAAGTCTGGATAAATGGGCTATTACTAATCACTTTGCATGAGCTGGATTCATGCAGGAGAGCACATGTGAATCACAGAAAGCCCACCCTCCTTGGTTTGCATCTTGTGAGCCGTGGGATTTGGGGCAGCCACATTCTCTTTCCAGACCTGTTTCCCTACTTATAAAATAGGATAGTAATTCCGGTCTTCTACAACTCACAGGGTTACTATAAAGAACATTAAACACCAGATTGGAAGTACCTGGCTACTGCAAAATATTATGCATGCTAATTATTTTAATAATAACAGAAAGAGTGACATTGTAATTTTTAGTTTTATTTTGGGATCTTAAGTATTGATTTTAATGGATTTGTAATTTCGTAAAGGATGATTTATAGACTTCCATGCATTGAGCTGTTATTCTTTTTCCATCTAGGCTGGTCTGGGTTGGGGACAGGTGACAGGTGCTAAGCCAGGCAATCACAGTATGTAAGGAAGATACCTGTCCTGAGAAAGCTTGACCTGGCCAAGCTTTTATTTAATTCCTTGATATATATTTATATATGTATATGGGTATATATATATGTATATATGTGTGTGTGTATGTATATGTGTATATATATATATATATCTTAAGGAATTAACTTTTTTTTCTAAAGAGATAGGGACAGTGAGAGAGACAGAGAAAGAGAGAAACAACTTTATTTATGTTTCTCACATGGCCTTAGTTGCTCTAACACTTAGTTGTGTATGTGGTGCTGGGATTTGAACCCAGGTTCTCATGCTTGCAGGCAAGCACTGAAACTGCTGAGCCACCACTCCAGCCCCAACTTTTGACGTATATATTATGCAAGCCAGTGTCTTCAATGATAGGAGGGCCTCTTGAAGTCCCTTGAGAATGGTGAATTGGAGGTGTGGGGGATGGAATGGACATACCACAATTAAGTGATTATTTCTCCCTTACGGATAGTAAATAGGGACACTTTTCATTTTTTCCCCCTGTGATACGCACAATACTATGATGGATATTCTTGGATACATGTACAAAGACTTGTATAATGACTTGTGTGGGGCACACATACAAGTATTTCTTTTGGAAAGAGCCCTAAAGTTGCTTAATATGTGAATGTAAAACGACTGATGTTTTCAAATGGCCTTCACCTTTGGCTTCACCTGTTTACACACACACTTTTTGATGACACTTCACATCTTTTTACTTTTTTTTTTTTTTTAAAGACAGAGGACAGTGAGAGAAAGAGAGAGAGAGAGAGAGAGAGAGAGAATCGATTTTTTATTGAGGTTTTCACATGGCTTTCGTTGCTCTGACACTTAGGTGTGTATGTGGGTGCTGGGGTTCGAACCTGCGCACTCGTGCATGCCGGGCAAGCGTGATAACTTCAGAGCCACCGCTCCGGACCCCCCATCTTTTTACTTTTTGGCAAATAATTTTCTTTTCCCCCACCCATTGTGAGACGCAGTTTTGCAGGGTTATTAATTTTGCTTGTATATTCTTTGAATGCCCATTTATTCCCTTCACAAACTTTCTTGAGCTCTTTCCTTTTCCTTTGTTAGGAATTCTTTGTGCATCCTTACCCATTTGTCCGTTTAGTATGTTACAAACAGATTTTATTCGTCTTCTTAACCCGGCTTATGGAATATTTTGAATCACACAATTTTACAATTTTATTTTATGGATTTGCTTAGTTGCTTAGGAAGACCTTCCAACCTTAAGTTACAAAGAATTTTCGTCTTTTTCTTCACCTGTATTTTCTTCCAATATTTTTATATTTTTACATTTTAAATCGTTTGAGGTTATTTTCGGTGGATGGATGGTGTGATTAGGAATCCAATATAATTTTCCTCCCAAATGAGTAGCTAATTGGTTCAGTCACACTTGTGAATGAGTCTATTGTTTTTCACTAATTTGAATTACTACCTGTATTGTATCCTTAATTTTTATATACACTTGAGTGTGTTTCTAGGTTTATTATTCTGTTCCACTGATCAATTTGTCAATACCTATACTAGTACTAGACCATTTTAATTACTACAGCCTACAATGCCTTTTGACATCCGGTAGAAAGAGGCCTGAATAAAAATGCTGTTGAATTTAGATTGGAATTGCATTGATGGATAAATGTGGGGAAAATAACTTATTTTCAGTACGAAGTCTTGAGTTCCCAATCAGGAATATAGAGTATTATTCAGTTATATATAACGTAGAATATTATTATTTATATATAATATAGAGTATTATTCAATTATTTAGGTGTTCAGGTTATTCAGGAAAAATCTTTTTTTTTGCTGATTTTTAAATTTTTTTTAGTAAAATTCTTTAGTTATCTTTAAGTAGATCTTAAACATTTTGAAACTTACATTTGTTTTCTAGGAGCTTTTTTGTTGTTTGAAATTGAATCTTTTAAAATTATTATTAAGTGAGTGAGCATCACCATTCAGGAAACTATTGGATTAATTATACTGATGCTATGTCTACCCATGGTTTATAACTTTCTTATCCTCATAGCTTTCAGTTAATTAGCTTAGAATCTTTTTTTTTTCAAAGAGAGAGGTACAGTGAGAGAGAGAGAGAGAGAGAGAATCAATTTTATTTAGTTTTTCATGCAGCTCTGGTTACTCTGACACTTTGCTGCGTACATGGTGCTGGGATTTGAAGCCCTGTCCTTGTGCATGCCAGGCAAGCCCCGTAATTGACGAGCCACCGATCTAGCCCTTAGCTTAGAATTTTTTAAGGTGGACAATTTGCAAAGAGTGGAAGTTTTTTTTTTTTTTTTAATCTTAAGGGTTCTAATTTATTTATTTATTGGTCTTTTGACCTCTAGGACAATATGATTAGCAATCAGTTCTGCACTTCTCTTTAGGGAGAATGCTTTTAAGACTTCACCATTAAGTTATTTAATTGTTAAGGTTTTCTGATAGACATCCTTTTTTATGTTGGGGAACTTGAGTTCTACTCCTGATTTACTGAAATTAAAAAAATTAATGCTGAATGTTAAGCTTTATTGAATGCTTTTTGTATTTCTTAAGGTAATGAATAAATTACTAGTCACTAAGTTATTGATAAATTATTAAATTAGTAAATCTCTGTGGTGAATTATGGAATTAATTTGTCAAATACTAAATTGTCTTTTGCCCCTTGAATAAGCTCTGTTTGGACATAATGTGTCACTCCTCACAGCTGTGCTGTGCCACATCCTTTGGCTGGGAGACCTTTCCCAAGGTGTTTGTGTGACTGGGCGCTTGGTCACAGTCAGGGTCCTGTCCACACCATCATCAGCACTTCGTCTAAACCAGCCCCTCCTGTCATTCTCTACTCCTTTGGCCTGCTTTATATCCCCCATAGCACTATTTTTTTTCTCACCGAGGATTGAACCCAGGGGTGCTTAAACACTGCACCACATCCTCCCCAGTGCTTTTGATTTTATTTTGAGACAGGGTCTTGCTAAGTGGCTTAGGGCCTCGCTAAGTTGCTGAGGCTGACTTTGAACTTTTGATCCTCCCGCCTCAGCCTCCCGAGCCCCTGGAATTACAGGTGTGCACCACCATGCCTGGCCCAAAGAATGTTTCTATCAGAAAGCATATTATTTACTAACGTGTTTCCTCGTTTACTGTCTCCCTAGTTAGCTCTCATCTCATGAGAGCAGGGCATTTGCCTGGGTGCTGCTGCATGTCATAAAGTGGATTTCCTGAATGAATGCTTTGTTTTTGTTATTTTTTTTCCAGACAAGATGTGTGGGAGACAAAATTTCTCACTTTCCTTAGACTTAAAAAAAAAAAGTTTCATGTTTGTCTCCTTCATTGCATGCTAGTTTGGTTGGCAGAGTTGGTCCCTGGTATAAAATTGGGTAATAAAGTCATCAGTCGGAGTTTTTCAGGGCACTGAATTAGAAATGTATAGGAAGAACTTCTCACTGTGTGTGCAGTTAGATCATATTCCATAAATGCTTATTATTGCTGTTGACTCCCTCATGACTCCTCTGAGGGCTTCCTGAACCTCAGTTTCTCTTCTCTGTCAAATGCAGAAATGAGGATTAAATATGAACACAGCGTTTGAAAGTGATAGGGTTTATACGAACACTGTGGTCCTTTTCTGCCATATCCAAGAAGGATCTTCATTAAAGGATCCTGGGAGGCAGTGTGCCCAGTGCGCAGAGCAACTGGACAGACCTAGGTCCCCATCCAGATGCTACTATTTACAAGCTCAGTAACTTTTGACAAACGAAGTCCTTTTGACACTCAATTTGGTTGTTACTGCTGCTCACTCTGTAGAATGGGGAATCATAGGGGCCACTTTACAGGGCCACTCTGGGAATTAAATGAAAGGAAACATTCAGAAAACCCAGTTCATTATTTTTCAAGAAAGGGAGTTTAATTATCATGTAATAAATATCTATTAATATTATATTTGCCTATGAAAAGGGTTGGCAAGCCATAATTTAGAACATTCTCTTTCCAATTTTCCATCATCAAAATAATCACACTTCGCACATCCTCACTGGCAGATTTCACAGCTAGTGGATTCAGGGAATTATTTATTTGAATAACAGATTCTTTGCCCAACTCCCCGACCTGCGCATTCTGCCGGGGTTGCTATAGATCTGTGTGCAGGGTGGCGTGGATCGTGGAAGGTGGGGATAAGGTCACAGAGCTAACGTGGACACCTGCTGGGTGCCAGGCACCATGCTAGGAGCTTTGCAAGTTGTCTCTTGTTCACCTGCATCTCACAGGTAAGAGAGCAGAGGCCCAGTGAGGGTGGGTAACTTGCCCAAGACCACACAGCTAATGAGAGACAGGGGCCAGATCTGAGTCAGCAGCCAGGCTTTGGATTCTGTGTTCCCCATTAGGACGGAGCAGGGGCACCTGGTCACAGCAGCTCTTTGGCAGTGTGCCTGAGAGAGGAAGCAAGCATGGGCATCCTCATCCAAGTGAGGAGAGCTCCAGGTCTCCGACATGTCACTTTTCATGGGTATAGGTCGCTTGCTCAGTGTATGTGCTTGACCGTTTTTTGGATAAGAGAATGATCTATGAATAAACACAAAAACAAATGTAGTCTTCCTCTGAAGATCACTGTAAACGAGACTCTAAGAATATGCTGGAAACATCACAAAGAGAGCTCTGGGTTCACTTTTAACCCAGAACCATTAGTATTGCTTAATGTTAGGATTTACCCACTATGCATGGCTGGCTAGCTGCTCACCATACCTGGACTGTGTTCCTTAGCTTCTTACCGAGGAAGGTGGCTACCACGCTCAGCCTTGCCGGTGGGATGTGGGTGAAATGGATGAGTGCCACTTCCTGGCTGTGGTGGTTAAGAAGCAAGCAGGTGTCTTCTCCTGTCTTCTTTCTCACCTCCTGACTGAGCAGAGCCATGAGGTGGAAAAGAGCCCACGTCCCACCAACCATCGACACCTGCCTTGCATGTTCATAGGAGTAACAAAGCTGCTATTGTACCGAGCCATCAACGTTAGGGATTTGTCATAGCTCCTAACGTTACCTTAACTACAACCCCTTTGGTTCATTTTGAATGGATGTTGGCTGTTTTGTTATTGATACACTTTTGAAAGCATCATTGATAAATAACGGGGCCATAAGAAGGACACCCCAGAGTTCCTTCTTCCCCTCTCTTCAAGGTACAGAATTGATCATTGTGGTTTACAAAGCAGTTTTATGTAATCATTTAACCCTTACAACTTCGGGGCCTACTTACCGTTCTACGGAGAGGATTGACACTCAGTGCAGTGACTTCTCCAAGGCCACCCAGCTGGTGATGAAGAGGCAGAGTGGGACCCAGGTTTGCTCAGACTTGCATCCTCGGTTCTTTTCGTCACAGCACAGTAATAAATGTGTTCTTCCATCAATTTGATGTCCAGGATGGTTCTGGAGACACCTTTTCCTTTGTTTTCCTTTGCACCTTTATCTCTGCCAGGGTTTCTTTGGGATGTAAGTGCCCAAAGCTTGGGATTCAAACAGCTGCAGAAACAGGAGGCAAGCACCACCTAAAAATAAGTGGAGCCTAGGAACACAATGTGCGTGGACTCGGGAGGGGGACAGAGCCGGGAGGGTGTGTGACATCCAGCCACAAAAGGGAGGACTTCGGTGCTCCACAAAAGGCCTCTCTTACTGTTGTTGGCTGCTTCAGGAAGTCTCCGTGAACTTGATCTAGAGTCAAGGGCAGAAAAATTGGACTCATTCCTCCACTAAGGAACGAGAAGGCCTCCTGCAAGTGTTTGAACTGCTTCTAAGGCGTAGCTGAATTAGCTCACTTAATATGCGTAATTGGATGTTATTCAATTGTATGGTTGGTCAAAAGTACTTAATAAAAGGGAAAAATGCTCACCAAAAATATCACGTAATGAGACAAAATGATGCAAAATAGTACAATGAAGATTTGATTAAAAGTTTTATGCAGTCACACCCCCAGTTGGGGAGAAAACAGGAAGAATACACTTCACTGTTGACAGGAGGTATTTCTGGATGATAAGATCAGGGTTGAAATTTATTTTTAAAATTATTTTCTATCATTTTTGAGTTTTCTGAAATACAAATGTACACTATTTTGTAATCAGAAAAAATGCCAAGAAAGAAATAGAAGTTAGTTTTCCTTGAAGTGATTTAATTTTAAGGTTGATTTTGCTCATTTTCAAATTATAGCTTTGTTGGGAGATAAAAGAGAATTAAATGAGCTACAGAGATTCTGTCTCAAATAATAAATTGCTATTAATGTTATAAGCTATGTAACATGTTATCAGACTAAAATTTAAAGCTGCTATACCAAGTTATTCAAGCAAAGCTTAAGTCTAAACTTTTCAATTTATTCTGAATTGCCTGGTCTGTGTCGTAGAGTTTAGATAGCATATGAATTGCTTCATTTTGTTGTTATTTTGATTTGATTGAGTTTTAAAAAAAATTTTGCACAAATAAACCCAGAGCTCCATAGCTAAAATTAAAAAGCACACAAGATGATAAAACATATTTATATAAATTTTACAGAAAATTAAAATTCACATTGCCAAGGAATGTTTTTGAAGTGTTATTTATAAGAAAATAATTGAGTCCCTAATAGGTAAATGAACAAAAGTATATATATATATATATATATATATATATATATATACACACACATACTTTTTTTCAAGAGAGAAAGACAATGAGAGAGAGAGAGAGTAAGATAATCAATTTTATTTTGTTTCTCGTGTGGCTTTTGTTGCTGCAACACTTCGTTATGTATGTGGTGCTGGGGTTTGAACCTGTGTGCTTGCGCATGCCAAACAAGCACCTTAACTGCTGAGCCACTGCTCCAGCCCCAACAAAAGCATATTTTGCTCAAAAAAATATTACTAGTCGCTAAGTGCAGTGGTGCATGCCTGTAATCCCAGGCTCGGGAGGCTGAGGCAGGAGAATTGCAAGTTCAAGGCCAGCCTCAACAAATATAGCAGGGTCCTAAGCAATTTAGTGAGACCCTTTCTCAAAATAAAAAATAAAATAGGCTAAGAATATGGCTCAGTGGTTAAGCACCCCTGGGTGCAATCCCTGATCATATTTGACTATATATACATGTATATATAGTCAAATAACAAATGGACAAGAGCTAATCCTGATCGGCAGCTGTAATGAAAGCAATGCATTAGGAACAACCACGATCATCCACAAACGTTTGACAAAAGCAGCTGAAGCTGGTCAACTCCTTTCCGGTCTTGGAATTGCCCCAGGGACATCCCCTAGGGGCCATAACTGTCACTCTGACCCTTTCTTTTGGTTATCTCCATTATGGAAATCTACTCTCCACGTAATTCAACAGAAACCCAAGTCTACAGGAAGACAAGAATTAATTCTAGTATTTTCTCTCAGCGTAAGGAAAAGGAGGTCTGGACACAGCTCCTGTGATCCTCACAATAAGAACAGAAATGAACTCTGGCACGGCCACTAAATGGCGTATGAAGCCATGATCGTAGTGACTGTTGGATTAGAAAAGATGGCTGCGGAAGCTAATGGCATTTGAAATAATGGCTATTAGATCCAAACTGGTAAATAAACATTTTTGTAAGGAAAAATGGTTAAAGAATGACTTTTAAAAGTCAACCTCCTACACTAAAGCAAGGGGTGTGGAGGAAAAAGACAGGAGTGTCAGGAAAAATTTGGAAAGTCTCCTTCAACCCTTCATTAGTATTTGTTTATTTGCTTTATTAGCTGGTCATATTTTCAAATTTTCCTTATAGGACGTTTAAGGCGCCACTTACACAGTGCCCTTCTAAGAAAAGTAGCCTCTTAGCAGTTTCTTTCTTTTTTCTTTTTTGGTACCAGGAATTGAACCAAGGGATGCTCAACCACTGAACCACATCCCCAGCCATTTTTATATTTTATTGTGAGACAGGATCTCCCTAAGTTGTTTAGGGCCTAAGTTGCTGAGGCTGGCCTTGAACTTGCGATCCTCCTGCCTCAGCTTCCCCAGCTGCATGTACCACTATGCCTGCTCTTCCTGTCTTCTTCTCCTTTTCATTCTCCTTCCTTCTCCTTCTGTCTCTTTATTCTCCTTCTCCTCCTCCTCTTCACCTGTCTCCCTCCCCCTCCTCCTCCTTTTTTGAAATGATATTTAGGGCCTAATGCTTTGAGCAGGACAAGATTCTGCTGTCTTGATTTGACCAGCTGGAGCGAAAGGCAGCCTCCTGGAGAAGCTTCCTCTAGGTACCAATCATCAGCCCTATCAGATTGTCTGTGCTTAGGGCAGTGGGACAGGAGGGGCCAAGAGGAAGCAGAAGCCAGAAGAGAGGGAGGCAAGGAGAGAGGCCCTGGTGAGGCCTGGGATCAGGGCTACTGTGGTATCTTCCCAAAGCTCCCACCCATCATGGCAGGTTTTCTAGGTGTGTACATATTCCTTTTTTTTTTTTTTTCCTAAAGAGAGAAGGACAGTGAGAAAGAGAGAAAATCAATTTTTATTGAGTTTTTCACATGGCTTTCATTGCTCTGACAGTTGTGTACGTGGGTGCTGGGGTTTGAACCCGCGTACTTGTGTATGTTGGGCAAGCGCTATAACTGCAGAGTCACTGTTCCAGCCCCTAGGTGTGTACATATTCTTGAAGTCAATAAAATTAGTGCTGGCATGTTTCAAGGAGGCGGGATCATGGGGTCTTACCCCAGCTCTGAGCTGGCTTGGTCTCAGGTAATCTTCATGGTCATGATTCTCACATTGGTTTGATTATTCATGAGCTGGAAGCAGTGCTCTGGTAGCCGAGTGCTTCTCTTTTATACCTTATCACACACAGCTCCCTCGTAGTGATTTTCAGATAACCACACATAGAACCGTTTTTCTCCCAAGTCTTGGCCAGACACTACAATACATTATGTCATTTTATTGGTCTTGGCATAGAGGACACAGATGTCCCTAAACCCCTTTGTCTAAAATGCAGAGGAGACGCTACCTGGAGGATGGTTCTGTTTCCATACCTAACTCTCTATAGTGCAAAAATGGGAAAATAAGGTTAGAATGAATTATAAACCTTTACACTCAGATTTGTGGATTTTTTCTCCTATAAAAATAGAACTCTATTAAAAAACTCAAAGCAGAGGGGAAGTCGTGAGGGCTGCTGAGTTCCAAGGCAGGCAAACCCCTAAAGAAAGAAAACAGTAGACAAGTTCATAATAATTCAGGAAAGGAAAAAAAAAAGCATGACTAAATGAAAGGAGACACCTCACATGGTATTATTAGTAATTACTATTATAAGATGGAAGAAAAGGAAGCAGACAGGAAGGATAGAGAAAAGAAAGGCTCCACAAAGCATGCCTCGGAAATACAGAAACAGAAAGATTTTGAATCAGCCCCCTTTTAAAAAAATAATCCCAAACATCAAGGAATTATAAAAAGGACACCAGAAATAATAATTGGCAAAGTGGAAATCATTGCCAACCAACAGAAAATAGTTCTGAAGACAGGAGGGTAAGGAATTCCATAAACTGGGCTTTAACAGGAGAGGACCTTGAGGACTGGCAGGGGAGGAACGTTCTCCACGCTATGAGTGAACCCCGAGGAGGTGAAAAGAAATACAGGAAGAAAGCAAGAAAATTCATGCAACAATTAGGCTCTCAAAGAATTATCACAGAAACAGCTCACAGACACCTGCAAAAAGAAACCCAAATAGAGGTGCTCCCAGATAATTAGTGGCCAAGAATTCTCCAAGTCCATGTGCAAACAGAAGATCTTAACAACATACGGAAGAGGGAAAATGCTGTCCTGTATGGCTCAATAGAATAAAAACTGCGCCATATTTAGCAACAGTCACTCCAGGGATAAAGGAAGTTTATGGTTCCCGAGTTTAATCACCAATTAAAACAAGAGTACAGCCCCAAATTTGGATCTGCAGCCAAAATACACCTTTGCATACTAGGGAAGGAGAAGGTCTTTATGTGGTTAGAGTGGTCACAAAAATTAGCCAATCTCAATGCCGAAAGAAAACTTTCAGAGGTTGAAAATGTGTTATCATCTCACGCCAGGTGAAGCAAGCTAAGGTGTGCCAGGCCACCCCGGGCTGTCTGTGCTTAAATTGGGTGAGTCCCAGGCGAACTGCGAAGGCTGGTCACCCTGGGGCTAGTTCCCCCAGGTGAGAAGCCATTCAGGCTAACTGGCCTCAGCTGTTGATGCAGGAAGGACAGAGAAGTAATATTCTGTGAACTGACAGGTGGCACACTTACAAATTCATTATTTTTTTCCGATTCTATGGAAAATGATCCTAAAATATTCAGCATTTGACCACTCATTTATTCATTCAATTAAATTTATTGCAGGCTTTGGATGCCCTGGGCTGGGTTTAGGGTTACAATGGCAGACAAGGCCCTGACTCCTTGTAGCTTAGAGGCTAATTGGGAGAGTAAGGTTATGCATCAACATAAATGTGCTTTGAGTTGGACATGCGAGAGATGCTGTGAAGGAAAGGACAGGGCAATATGATAGAACGTGACTTGGAGGGTGTAGCTTGGATTGGGGAGGGGAGGTCAGGTCAGAAAAGCCCTGTCCCCCACCCCCTGGAAGACACAGAGCAGGGCTGGCGAAGAGTCAGGCTGCACCTGGGCAATGGTGTTGGTGGTAGAGGTGGAGATCTGAGAGCTCCAGAAAGAGCAAAGATGGTGTATGCAAAGACCCTGCAGCAGGAAGGCGCTCAGTCGGCTAACGGCATTGAGAGAAGGAAAGAAGAAAGGCCTTGCCCTTTAGTTGGCAAAACCAGGGGCATCAGCGATGATGGTGGTGATGGTGGTCTGAGCAGAATTGTTGAAGAGGAAGGGGAGGAGAGGGAGGGGAGGAAGAAAAGGAGGGCGGGGGGGGGGAGAAGGGAGGATGAGAAGGAGAGGAGGAGAAGGAGGAGAGGGTAGGGGAGGAGGAAGGAAAAGAAGAGGGAAGGAGGAGGAAGAGTGGAGGAAGGGAAGAGGAAAAGGAGGAGAGGAGGAGGAGGAGGTGGAGGGGAAGAGGAAAAGGAGAAGGAGAGGAGGAGGAGAGGTGGAGGGGGGATGAGGAGGAGATGGAGGGGAAGAGGAGGAAGAGGGGGAGAGAAGGAGGAAAAGGAGAAGAAGAGGAGGAGGAAGAGGTGGAGGGATGGAGGAGGAGCAGGAGGAGGACAAAAGAAGAAGGAGAAGGGGAACAGAGAAGGAGGAGGGGAAGAGGAGGGGGAGAAAAGAGGAGGAGAGGAGAGGGAGGAATCTGGCTTCAGATTTAGGGCTGAGGAGGCTTGTCTCCACTGTTAGGCCAAAACCCAGATCAGACTCCCCCAGAGGCCAGCTTCAGGGGGCAGAGGCCATCATAGCACACTTGGGCTGCTATAACAACGTGACGCCAACTGAGAGGATTATAAATAACAGAAATGTGCTTTTCACAGTTCTGGAGGCTGGAAGTCCAAAACCAAGGCAGCAGTGGATTGAGCATGTGGTGAGGGCCTGCTGTTATGCTGTGAAAGAGGCCATTATTAAGTAAAATATTTGAACACAAGCCCTTTGCTATTGCAACAGTTAAGCTAATAACTGAGATGGCTGCTAACTGACCGACGGGTGGGTAGCATATACAGCTCAGATACTCTGCACAAAAAGATGATAGCCTGGACGGGACAGAGGAGGAGGACACAAGATTTCATTACATTAGTCATAACGGCAGGCATTTAAAGCTTACAAATTGTTTATTTCAGCAATTTTCCTTTTAACATTTGTGGACCATGGGTGATCATGGGTAACACACTGTGGCAAATGAAACCACAGATAAGGGAGGACAACCGTAGTCCTCTGCCAACACCATTTTTTTCGTCTGGGGCCTTGTGTGTGTATTTCCTGCAGGTACAGGGACAGGGGCACATGTGTTACAGGAGTTTCTTGTCTTTTGTTCCCACAAGGTAAACTACAAGCTTCCATAAAACTATGACAGATAACAACTCTCCCCATGGTTAATGAAATCTCCAGGCACCTGCATGCCAAACAGAAAAGGAAACATTTTTAAAAAGCCAAGTATGTATCCTGGAAAATGTCAGAAATGATTTTAAACCCGAGGAAGTCAATACATTGTGTAGATTTTAAAATACAGTTCAGGTGTGACCTGAAATCCTAAATTTTTATTTCAATTCTTGCCATAAAATTCCCACTAGGTTTTCTTTCTTTCTTTCTTTTTTTTAAGTAGGCTTGAAAGAAATGCTAGAATTTTTTATATGACAAAATGGAACAAGCAGAAAATCATTTGTGAAGTCAAAGATCAGAGAGGGGGAGCTCTGCTAAATTTTCAGTATTATTGAAAAGCAGCTGGGTCACAGGACGTGCAAGGTAAATATAGCAGAGCCTGGGCTTTGCGATCAGATAAACTTGGCTTTGAACTGTTCTCTGTCACCTCAGTGGCTGGGTTAGTATTGTCATAATACTGATCCGGAGAGGTTTAAATGAGAAGATGCATTTAGGCTCAGGCACATCATAAATACTAAAAGTTACTACTACAGCTGTTCTTCTTGTTAGTATCATGATTAGCATTGTGGGACACATGAAATTTTGTCAAAAACTCTCACCATCAACTGATTAAAAAATCGCTTTAATAATAGTTCCATTAAAGTCACAGGCATGGCAACTATCCCAAGAAGCAAGCAAATTAAGTGGAACATAGTGAAATCATCGCTGTGAGTCAGAGGAGTTCATCGGTTTTTTAGACAATAGGAGTCTAAAAAAAATAAGAAGACAACAATATTGGCCCTGTTGCTTAGAGGGGATAAATTTATGCAGTGTTTAAGTATGTAAGAAATAACAGTAGATAATATCACCTACTTAGAATATGCAAAGCTGAGACATCTCTGCCAAAAGGCAATGATGGGGTTTTAATGAAAAGAACAAATGGGATAAGATGACAACAAGAAAAGAGGAAAAGCTAATAATAGAGTAAGAGTTCATCACAAAAAGATGATGTTCACATAAAAATAAGCTGAAAAATGCAGATTATTTTCACAACCAGAAAAATTAAAATAATTTATTAAAAATATCTATAGCATCTAAAATCCCCCATGCCAGCAGAAGACGTGCCCAGAAATATTGACACGATTATACTATTGAGAGCTTTTTTTTAGCAATTACAAATTAATAATAATAAATGTGAAAATAAGATAGCTAATTAAGCAGACCTAAACATGTAGAAATAGGTCAGAAAGAAACACATACTCCTATATAAACATATTCACATATGTGATGTAAAAAGTCACATATCAATCGCTCAAGAAATAGCTCTATATGATAGGAATCATCAAACCAGAGACTCAAGGCTAATGTTCTCTTTGTTGCGGTACTGGGGATTGAACCCAGGGCCTCACACGTGTGGGACAACTATTCTACCGCTGAGCTGTGTCCCCAGCCCCGCAGTCCAGAACTCAAGACAGAAAAATGAAATCAAGGTAACGGCTGACATTTCCAAGTTGGGGATTGGTCTCTTTAGATACACCACTTAGTAAACTTTAGGAATTTAAAACTTTTGTGTTTGCATTTTTAAAAATAGTACTGGACAAGGACGTAGAAATCTAAGTATAAGAACAATGGTGAGAGGCTTATTCATCCTTTCAGCGTGGCCAGAGTGATCTTCTTAAGCCACATATCACATCCTGAAGGAGATCTGACCGTCGTCTAGCGAATGCGGAATAAGGTTCAAACTCTGTCCATTGCAGAAGCTTCTGGTTAGAAGCAGAAACCCTAAGCTGGGTTTGAAATCCAGGCTCCCTCACTTACTTGCAGCTCCTGTGAGACCTGAGCTACTCTTATTCTTAGTTTCTGCATGGTGATCTGAGGGTAACAGTGCCTCCCCCAAGTGAACACACAGGACCTGTGGCTGTTTTGTGGCCTCTTCCTGCGTTTCTCATGTTCTCTTCCCAGAATCCTTCTTTTAGAAGCATAACCATTCCCAAACACACCCCATCACCTTCCACCTATGTGTGTTTAATCTGATATTTTGAAGGAACCTGAAGCTTGCTAAGCTCACAGACACAGGAAGCAGCAGAATGTAGATTTGAACTCAGCTCTGGGAGACACCAGGGCCCCTATCTTTCTTCACTTCTAATTTCCATCTTATACTCACTTCCACTTTGGGGAATAGCTTATATCAGATCAATCCTCCTCCAGGAAAATCTTGGAGAAATTATCTGTTTGAAGACATTGGTGAGCCACTGAGCAGCCTGAATTTGAAAGGTCAAGATCCTTGAGGAAGGAAAACTGACTCGGATGAGTCTCTACCCTGCATGGCTTTTTCTCTCAAAATGTTCGTTATTTTATATGAGGACCCAAACAAATGGAGACCTTTTCCACATTCATGGGTTGGAAGTCTCAATATTATCTTCTTCTTTGAAATTAATTTATACATTATTGCAAGCCTCATCAAAATGTTGCCAGGTGTGTGTGTATATATGTGTGTTTGTGTTGTATTGTGTGTGTATGCGTGTGTATGTGTCCATGCGTGTATGCGTGTTTGTGTGTTGTGTGTATGTATGTGGTGTGTGATTAGCAAGTTGCTTTCAAAAGTTCTATGGAGACGCAGAGGGCCCAAAAATACCTAAGGCAATCTTAAAGAATAAAACTGGAAGATTTACACTGTCAGATGCAATTATAGTAATTATAGGAGCATAGAACTGGTTCAGAGATAACAGAGCAGTGGGATGGGACAGACTGGCACAGGCACAGTCACCTTTATTCATGCAAATGGGGAGCTGTGATACAGTGAGGAATGATGGGTCTTTTCAATAAACGACTCTGGGTCAACTGTTCTCCTTCTGGAAGACGTACAAATCCTGCCACCTACTTTGCACCTTATGCAAAATGCACTCCATGCGGATCATAGCTGTGCATGTGACAGTTGAAGTTATGAAGCTTCTAGAGGCTAACATAAGAGTATTTCATGACTCTGGGGTAGATAAGAGTGCTAAAGTTTTGGGTGGAAGTAGTACTGAACAGCATGGAAAATACTAGAAAATTGGACTACATTAAAACTAAGAACTTCTATTATCAAATACTGTTAGAAAAAAACAAGCCACTAATGGGGAGAAGATATTTGTAATGCATATATTTGACAAAGAGCTCATGTCCAAATTATAAAGGAAAAGTACAACCAGAAAAAGTCAGTTCAATATTTTAAAAATAATGAAATCTTTTAATAGAACTTTAAAATAGAGGATGCCCAAATAGTTGGCACATATATGAAAAAGGGCTCAGGATCATTAATCAGGAATATGGGAATAAAAATTATAAAGAGATAATACACACTCACTAGAGTAGCTAAGTCTAAAACTTTGGCAATATTCATCCTGGGGAGGAGATAGCACAAATGGAACTCTCGAACATTGCTGGTGGAAAGTAAATTGGGGGCCTGGAGCAGTGGCTCAGCATTGGAGCACTTGCCTGGCATGCTCAAGGACTCAGGTTCAAATCTCAGCACCACATATACAACAAAGCCAGATGAAAAACTAAATAAATACAATTGTTTATGTCTTTCTCTTTCTCTCACTCTATTCCTCTCTCTAGAAAGAAAGAGAGAGAGAGAGAGAGAGAAAGACAGACAGACAGACAATTGGGGCTTAATCCAGTAGAAATTACTGATTTTTTGAAATTATTGATATTCAACCAATTGCAGAAAATGCAGTTTCCTTAGGTCAAACTAATAAAACCAATTTGGAAGGCCGTGTCAGTAACTGCTAAAGCTGAGCTATATGACCCCACAGCAGTTTCACACAGGTAAACACACAATAGAAATATATACTACAGTGGGCATCCTAAAGCATGCTCTGAAATTTCACAGCAGCATTTGTGATACCCTCGCACTGTAAACAGCTCAGGTATCCGTCATAGGATGCATGGAAAAATCAACTGTGGTATGTACTAGTCAGGGTTCTCTAGAGGAACAGAATCAACAGGATATGAAGGGATTTATCAGATTGATTATATAACCAGAGGCTGGATAGCCCCACAATGGCCCTGCAGGCTGGAAGGCTGGAGGAACCAGTCGCTGCACAGTCCAGGATGCCGAGGCCTCAGAACAAGGGGATCAATGATCCAACGATCCAGTCTGGATTATAGTCCTGGAAACTTTGCAGAATCGCTGGGTAGAGTCTGCTTGGGAAGAGTGAAGGAGCTGGAGTCTGATGTCCTCAGAAGATCACAGAAGCAATCAAGAACCTGTTGAAGAAGAATTAGACTTGGTCTGGGGCAGATTCCTTGTTCTTCTGGCTTTTGTTCCACCCAAACTTCCAACCTGTTAAATGGTGCTGCCCACACAGAGGGTCTCTGCTTCAGTTCACTATCCCACGCACCAATCATTTCTAGAAGCACCCTCATTGACACACCCGGAAGACTCTTAATGTGAGGCGCCTCTTAATCTTGGGCATATCTTAATCTAATCAGTCTGACAATTCAGATTAAGCACTACGTGCTACAGCTATTCAATAGAACACGCTTTAACAATGAAAATGAATAAACTATAGTAACAGGTAGCAACATAGATGCAGAACACACGAATAACATCAAGTGAAAGAAATGAGATACAGAAGCATGCACAGTGTATAAAGTTTACAAATAAACAAAAGTAACCTAGGGTGAGAAAAGGCATAGTAGAAGAACCTTGTACTACCTGTGGAAAGGGGACATTGATGATAGGGGCTGGCACAAAGTGGCTAGTTAGGGTCTATTTCCTGGTCTGGGGGAGTGTCAAAATCCATCCAGCTATACACTTATGCCTTGTGCAGTTTAAAAACATATACGCTTAGGTTAGTTAATTATTATTATTTAATAAAAAGAATCAGGGATGATAAGTAACCCAGGTGGACTTTTTTTTTTTTAAAGAGAGAAGGACAGAGAGAGAGAGAGAGAGAGAATCAATTTTTATTGAGTTTTACACATGGCTTTTGTTGCTCCAACACTTATTTGTGTACATGGGTGCTGAGGTTTGTACTCGCGCATGCCAGGCAAGCGCATTAACCACCAAGCCACCGCTCCGGCCCCACCCAGGTGGACGTTTAACCCCAGAATGGGGTTGTGCTCTAGGTGGGAGAAGATAGCCTTGTAGATGTCTTGGGCTCCACAGGTCATCCAAGGTGCATCGATGTGAAGGTCTGCCACGTTTGGGCAGAGAAAGCGTCAGGATAGACTAGCTGCCCCCTCCAGCAATCCATTCCTGCATGTGTCCTGGAGGAAGTGGAGACTTCTCCTAACCTCCTGTGCAGCACACGCTTGACCAAGAGAGGCCTCCGGAAAGGCTAGAAAGCTCTCTGTGGGGCTGAGCTTAAAACACTACTAGGACCCCCGGTGGGATCAAAATCGACATTCAAAGAGCAACAGGCCCAGTCACCCCAGAAGCCCAGTGAGTGCCTGGAGGAGGCATCAATCAAGCACTCACATTTTGGTACCATGACACCACACTGGGGCCAGGCAGCACACCTAGGAGGTGGAGCGGAGACATGACTCCAGGTGTGTGCTTGTGAGGTGAGTGGCAAGGACCATAGGTGAGACTTAGGTCTCTGTTTCTTCTCCCCTCGCAACACTCTCCTCCAATCTAACAAGTGGATTCATTTCCTGTTCTCATTCATTTCTGGCCTTCCGCCTGCTCAAAGGTTTATGGTGAATACTGCTAACAGCGCTATTCCATAAATCCTTGCTTCTCACAATTAAACTTTGCTTTTGAAAATGACATTCTTGATTTTTACAGTTTTAAGATCCTAATTTGGTTAAAGGTTGAGCTGCCACCTTCTTTCTCTCTGCCTTCCAGGTTTAAGGATCCCCCCTCCCCAGCTAAAAAGGATCAATTTGATGTTCAAGGAAGTGCGAGGCAGGGGACCACATTGAAATACTTGAAAACATTATCTTGACATGTTAATTTTCATATTCATTCAATAATAACCAACAATGAAGTAAAGTCAAATAAAACAAAATAAAACAAAGCCTTTGTGTAGCTATTTGTAAAGGCAACACAAATAGATGGCATTGAGTGTTGTGGAGTTATCTTCCTGTTTTCTACTGTTGTGTGGGCAGGTTTTGGTTTCATACCATAAACGGGTCACTTACAAGTTGAAACATAGTCACTTATGGACAAAGAATGAGGTTGTGCTGATACCACAATGTATGGGGAACAACTGAAGAAACTGTGTATTTTAGCCTTAAAAAAAATCTCAAGAGATGCTGGGTGCAGTGGCACACGCCTATAATCCCAGCAACTCAGGAGGCTGAGTCAGAAGGATCACAAGTTCAAGTCCAGCCTCAGCAACTTAGCGAGGCCCTAAGCAACTCACCAAGATCCTGTCTCAAAATAAAATATAAAAAGGGTAGGGGATGTGGCTCAGTGGTAAAACATCCCCTGGGTTCAGTCCGTGGTACCCAAAAAAAACAAGAAAAAGAAAAACTTAAGAGAATGACTCTAATAGGTCACTCCTTAATATTTTGAATTGCACCTTGCATGGATTTTAGATGACACTGCCCATGCTCATTTTTTTTTTTAAAAGAGGGACAGAGAGAATCAATTTTTATTGAGTTTTTTTTTTTCCACATGGCTTTCGTTGCTCTGACACTTAGTTGTGGGCTTAGTTGTGTACGTGGTGCTGGGGTATGACCCTGTGTACTCACGCATGCCAGGCAAGCGCCATAACTGCCGAGCCACCGCTCCAGCTCCAAACAGGTCCTACAATGCTAAACACATAAAATACAGTTCAGTTCTTCACATTGATCAGGTGAACATGTTCACTGCAGTCCTTGTAGTTAAAAATTAGTATTTTTCCTTTTCAAATACAATTTCAAATCAAATAAAAACAGAGGCTCATTTTATTAAGACACTTACATGTGTGTTGCTGAAGAACTGATCCCGATTACAAAAGCTTGTTTGCTTCTTTAAATGTCTCTATACAATAGCTGTTTTCTCCCATTACAGGACAGAGAATACATCTTTAATATATGATAGAATTAGAGACCACTCACTGTCCATATATGCTTCAATCAATTTTGGAAAATAAAATATCTGTGTTGAATTTTTTGATGAAGCTGGCAAGTAATTGGAATAAATAAAACAACAAAAACCCATTAAATGGTGCTTCTGCATTTATAAAAATACAACCTTTTTCTACCAGAATCATGGAAAAACAGGACTATATTTCTTTTCTGTGGAAATAATTCATTTTTAATAGAAAGAAATATATATTCCTTGCACTTTTCTGACTAGTGTTTTATCTGGTAAAATTGACCTTATAGAAATCATATTTTCTAATTCACAAATTCAGAGATCAAAGAATAGTAGGACAGGGAACAGTTTTGATACATGCTCAGCTGAAGTGATTGAAACCTAAAGAAATGTTTGGTTTCTCAGGCTTTGGAAGAGAACGTCTAGTCATCTAGTCAGCTAAACAACATCTGCCCTAATCCCAATTTCTTGGAGCAAATTTTCTGGCCAGTACTTTATGAAATCTTTCAAAAATATTTGTAAGACCATCACAAAAATTCTTATATTTCAGAGACCCGCGGTGCCTTTGGGATGTCACTTGAGCAAAAAAATAAAACTTTGGTGTGTGACATTTTATTGCTCAGTTCAGGTGATCTGCTCCTTTGCCCCGCACCCTCTGCGCTGCCTCTTTGCCGTTAAGGTTTTGCTCGTTCCTGGCCTTTCACTGTGTGTGTTTGCATTCCAACATGGAGCAGCTCTCTTCCATAGGGAACTTGGATGGCAGGAAGGGGGTCTTGGTGGTTGTCAATATTTCCAAACTTTTCATCACAAATGCTAATACTGTAAATGGCTATGTGGCTTTGCAACTCAACGTTCGTCTATTTTATCTCGCCTAACAAGCAGAGTGTCATTTAGAGCAGAGACGTTTGTTTCTTAGGAAAACTCATTCCCTCTTTCAGACACACTTTTTCTTTTTTTTCCCCACATTTATTAGAAGTATATTGCGATACAGGATACAGATAAGGGGGAAACATTGTCAAAAC
>PVKS010025603.1:0-29661 GCA_004027875.1 Aplodontia rufa | reverse complement strand
AACAGGGGTGAAATCTCCCTAGGGAACTTGGAGGTGGAGGGAAGGGGTTGGGGAGGGGGGAGGGTATATGAAGAACTCATAGGAGTCTGGTGACGGGGAAGATGGGGGAACCATTCCAGAAGCCGATGTTATTCCTACACTAGATACCCATTTAACACATGAGTTCTTCTGGGGGAAACTGCATTAGATGAAACCCATAGTAGCTTATCAATGTGTTAGCATTACCCCTGGTTATCAAAGTTTATACACAATGATTGCTACAGTTTTGACAATGTTTCCTCCTTATCTGTATCCTGTATCGCAATATACTTCTAATAAATGTGGGGAAAAAAAATAAAATAAAAAAAAATAACCAAAAAAAAATTTTTTTTCTCTAGAATATTTCATCTAATGTTTTGGAAGAATCTGCAGTCTCAGATGATGTGGTATCTCCAGATGAAGAAGGTATCTGCTCTGGAAAGTACTTTACTGAGTCAGGACTTGTGGGATTACTGGAACAAGCAGCTGCTTCTTTCTCTATGGTAGATGACTCTTGTTCATTCTCTTTCCAGTTTCATGCCACCTAATTACCAGTGACATGTGTATTTATTTTCTCTGTCTTGTGATCCTACCTTTCCTTTAAGATGATTTCCTCCACATACCTTTAGAATTATCTAGGGACAGATTTTCTTTCTAGATTCATCATTGCTTATTCCTTTTTGTTTTAATAATTTCTCACTTAGTGCAGCATTTTTGAGCCACCATATAGTCTGCAATGGATAAAATAAAACTTCTCTGGCTGATTGAAGTTCTACTTGAGTAGACTAACATGGTTGTTTAAATAGAGCTTGTATACAGGATTTGGAGACTCTTCTGTTTGTTGGGTGTTGCCCTGGTGACAACAGGCCACCCATCCCACGGGTTGCATACTGAGCTTACCTGTCCAAGCTTTCTGAACTGTATCTGGAATCCCTTGCCTGACTACCTGTTATTGTTATAACCCAAATCCTTATTGCTTCCCATCTGTATGTGTAGAATTGAAAGAGTAAGGTAGAGCCCAGATTGTTATAGAGGGAAAAGATAACCAAATTTTGGTTCTTGATTCCTTCTTGTTTTTTTTTGGGGGGGGGGTTGTTTTTGTTTTTGTTTTTAAGAGAGAGGAAGAGAGTAAAAGATCAGTTTTATTTTTTCATCTGGCATTTGTTTCTGCAACACTTAGTTGTTTATATGGTGCTGGGGTTCATACCAGGGTCCTTGCACATGCCAGGCAAGCACTCCAGCCCATTGCTTAACTTCTTGAATCACATGGCTAGGTTCAGTTGCTTTCTCTCACTTTCTTGCTTAGTGGTCTGTGCCCCAGAACCAAGATTTAGGAGGTACTGAGGTGCATGAGAGCATAAGAGGGAAGTTTGGGGTAACAGACTCTACTTCCCAATTGCAAACTGTTATGTCTTCTCCAGGCCTTAGCCCAATCCTGCAGTATACTAAGAACACAGATTTAGAAGGCATACTGCCAGTGTTCTAATCCTAACTCTGCTACTTACTACTTGTATTACTTTAGGTACAAATTAATAGTTTTCTTATGCATTAAATACACCTAATATAGTACCTACTGGATGGAATTGTTATTAGAATTAATTGAGTAAAAAAAATATACATACATATATATGTATTATATAAAATGCTTACCACTGTGGCTGTCTCCAAGTAATAGTATGATTTTCTGTTATCATCATCATTATTGGCACCTAGAACCAACTTATTAATGTAATGAAGTTGGGCATAGTGGCACATACCTCTAATTCCAGCTATTCCAGAAGCTAAGGCAAGGGAATTGCAAGTTCCAGGCCAGCCTCAGAAACTTAGCAATACTTTCTGCAATTTAGCAAGACCCTGTCTCAAAATGAAAAATAAAAAGGACAAGAGATAAATAGCTCAGTGGTAGAGTATCCTGAATTCAATCCCCAGTACCACAAAAATCAGTAAATAAATGAATAAAATGTAATAATCTTTAAATATTAAAAACATTAAGTTCTCTTTGAAATGTCTTGCCTCTAAGGACCTTGACCATTCAATTCCTCTCTTAGACTGGACTGAACTAGCATGGGAGAAAACTTTTACTATTGATGGAATATTTCAGTAAACATAACTATGTGTGTTGTGTGTGTAATTTTAATAATTTACAGTGGTGCATTTAGATTGGGTGACAGTGACCTATATTACAGAAGTTTTTTGCTTATATATAATTTCATTCCTTTTGTATATAAAACTGTGTATTATTTATACATAATCATATGTTTCATAAATATGAATTTCTTTTGCAATTAATCTGTTTTATTTTAATTTAAATAATTACTGGGGCATTTTAGTTACACTAAACATTTTGCAGTAGTTTAGGTATATTATTGCTTCAACATACTCCTGTGAACTCACTAGAACATACAAGAACTATATATTTATTTCTTTGGGAGAGTATGCTTATTGATCTGTGAAGCAGTGAGAAAGCAACTGCTTTTGGAAAACATCTCTGTCTTCTCTCCACAGTGCCAAACCATTTTTAAGGATAAGGGATGAAACAGCAATACAAACACAACTTGTCCCCCACTCTGATCATAACCAGATCAACCAGTGGCCAACCAGTGGCTAAGTAGCCCTCAATGGAAGAAAATCTTGTGACTCAAAACCTCATATTTTGTTAAAGATCAAAATATTTGAAGATTTTTCTGTGGAGATTCTCAATGTCAACTTAATATTTTTGAAAAGTAAATGATTTTAATTTCCCAGGAGGACACAGGAGAATTAGGTATCAATGACCAGTATAAATAATTGAATTTTTTATTCCTCTGCTCAGAATGAGTTTCTGCAAAAAAAAGTTTTTATACTTTTTAAATAAATCCACGCACACACATTTACCTTAGTTGAAGTAATTATGGAGTAGACAAACATCAGTTCAAATTATATATAAAAATATGTATATGTATGTATACATACATACCTACCTATCCATCTATAGGAGATGATACATTGTATGAAATTATTTTGTTACACCTCAGTACAGTTAAAAATTGTTTATTTTTATGTCCTGTTGGAAAAATTTCCATGGTATTGTCAGAAGAAATATGAATTATGAATCATAATCATTTTACTTTTTATTAATGTAAAAAAAGCAATGTCTTATAAACATTATTTTTACAGGCTGGCATGTATGAAGCAGTTAACGAGGTTTACAAAGTACTCATTCCTATTCATGAAGCTAATCGGGACGCAAAGAAACTATCCACAATTCATGGTAAACTTCAAGAAGCATTCAGCAAAATTGTTCATCAGGTAATGATTCCAATTTCTAGCTTTAATATAAGCAGAGAAAACTGTATAAAAGCCTTAGTGTTCTGGTGTTGAACTGAATTCCATGAAGTGATCATTTTATCAAGTTACAAATAAGTAATCAAAATGATGGTTCATGGCTAAAGTAAGATTAATTAAGAAAAAGTGAATTTGCCTAAAGTAGATCATATGAACTTCTTTTCATTTTTTAAAAAATAAATTACTAGTTAGCAATTTAAAAAAAATACTGATTTATATTATGTTTTACAATATGTGTTATAATTGAATCTGATTTTTAAATTGATATTTATTCCTTTGTTGCCAAAAAAGTTTTTACATTTTTATTAAAGAATGTGAAATTATAATAAACTTCTAATATTTTTAATGACAGCAACTGAACTTTATTCTTCCTGGATGTTTATATTGTCATCCTTTGATATATTTGTATCATGAAAATAATGAAGAAAATAGCTCTTATGTAATTTAATTGTAACAGTGTTGTTTTAGTACTTCATAGTTTGTTATGTAATCCACATGTTATCACCAAAATGGAAATCAAATTAAATGTGGTTTTAAAATGAAATAGACTACTAACAATTGATTTTCTTGCAACTAAGTTCTTGGCTCCATTGAAATACTATGAAATGTCCCATTGAGCCTCCTCCAGTCTCCACTTTTCTGTTCCCTTGCCTGTGCTACCCATGCTGTTACCTGCTGCTGCCATCCTCTATGAAGGAGGTAGAGTAGTGATTATCCCCTTTCATATTCAGTACTAGTTCTACTTTATTGTGTGTCAGCTTGGCCTGCCCTTTCTTGCCATGGGCTAAGCAGTTATATATGAATTGATGTGATCTAGAAATAACAGACAGCTGCTAATCCTGTTAAGCCAGGATTCTGTCATTTACTCCAAATTGAAGGTGCAAAAGTTTGATTAGGCTTCATGATCATAAAGGTGGGTCTTTTCATAATCAGTTGTACATATACTATGAAAGGAACCTCATCCCAGCTTCCAGAGTTATAAATTGCAAATTATACATGTCAGGTCTGGAACATCTAGAGCTAGTTCTTTCCAAGAGATTTGCTCCATTTGTGCCAGTGACATTTTAGCACAATTGCAATTTGTATTCCAGTTTAACCTGGACATTTCAGTGAAGAGCAGCTCACTATAGTTGCACATCTAATTTAGACACATGAGTGGAATAACATCTGACTTTGTTTCCCCAAAATTTGTACTTTTACTTAAAAAGTATTTTGTACTTTTCACTTTAAAAATTTCAAGTTCTTAAAGGCAATATTTTAACTTCCAGGTTTTGAGCAAGCAATTTATAAAATTATTATAGGTGTTAAGTAAAAGAACATGCTGTTTTAAATATCTTGTTATCTTCTATTCATTGAGAAGAAATTATGGTTTATGGTGTCTTGCACTATTCAACTTCCTTTGGCCTCTTTTTTTGTTCTTTTTAAACAGTTTTTTTTTGTGACTTGCCCTTTTTTACTTTTCATTATACAGAGTACTGGCTGGGAGGTAGGTAATGTTTTAGTTAGTTAAAGACACTAATAGATTGATTTGGTCAGATTTCTTATGCGAATGCTTTGCCCACATCTGCTAGCTGTGGGCATTCTGTTGCTGTCTGCTATCAACTGAATTCATTAACCAAAGAAATTTTGTTAAAACACTGAAAGCTATTTTAAGAAATTTACTCTTATTAGAGGTTGCAGGCAGTGCATGGAAATCCATGTTACGCTGATGAGATTCTTTGGTGAATGAGCCACTTTGTCATCACGTTAGTTTGTTTTATCTTTTGAAGCATTTCTTTCATGAGCTTTTACACACAGATTTCTTTTTTTAACCATATTGTTTCACCTCATTTTACAGAGGTCGATTTATGTTTATTGTTCAGAGGTATAAATAGGAATACTATCTTCTATCTAATCTAAGATGCCATCTATTAAAAAAAAAGTCTTGTGTGTTAAACCAAGACCCCCTGTGAGTTGAGAGATGAATTATCAACAACAGAGATTAAAATGTGAGCAAAATATATGCATCTTAACATTGATAAAATACTGTGTTAATTTGATCTTGAGTCACTTCACCTTGAGTTTAAGCCCTGCTGAGCAAAGAAATTCACTTTTGTTGTTTAAATTTTGTGATGGGAGGGGTAAAGAGATTGATAGGACTTAAGATTTAATTTGACCTCATTCTGACAGTGTTTGATATATTAGTGTTTAAGAAAGACTGCATATACTTCTTTTTATGTATCAGTTAGACTTGTGAAAAGTTATATGTAAACCAAATCTTACCTGAAAATTCCTACAAAAAATTTATTACCATTTTTTAAATCTTTCTGTAAAGGAAAGAATTCTGTAAATTATGCCCTGATTTCTTTTGATTAGGTAAAACTAGGTAATATAAATCAGGTTTATTTAAAGCTAGGTATATTTGTAAAGCTATTGCTTTGCTTCTCACCTTGTCAGGTTTATGTTGACTCAACTAAGTAGATGTCTCTGTTTAGTTTGCATTTCAATACCTGTTTAGGAACCCAAATAGAAAAGCTTAGGAATGAATGTTGTGACTTAAGTTTTCTTCCATTTCTGAAATAGTAGCCACCTTCTGCTTTTCTTTAGGCAAAGCCAGTACTTTTACATCTACTTTAATTCTCCAGATTAAATGTATATGACTTTATTAATACTTAAGATGTAATCCTTCATTTCTTTGGCTCAGTTAAAACGTGTAAAGAGGCTTGCCGTGGTAATCTATGAAAGATAAAAGTTCCCCATGGATATTCTAATGTGCAATAGTATTGGCTGAAAATTAGGCCTGTAATGAAAATTAGTAATATATTGAAACCTCTGAGCAGTTTATTACTACTCTACTTGATGCTAAATCGACCCCTGAAAGGTATAATTTTCACTGGTTATGACATTAATATCATTCTTTCATCATATTTATTGCATGGTAAGAGTTGCACAGACTTTATTTTCTTGTTTGTATTCTTGTTACTACTTTTTACTGGACCTTTAGCTTTGTAGCTTCTAAATTTGTTGCACGTTTGTTTTTTTGCTTTTCCCTTGTAAAACTTAAATGAATGCTTGCATTTTAAAAAATGTGTTTGCTACCATTTGCTGCTTAATTGTTTTGAAATTTCCCTAATTAAAATGCTTTCTGTTTTCTCTTCTCTCTTGCCCCTGGTTGCTGACCCTACTCCCTACTTTTACTATTGTCTATTGTGGTAAGTTCCTATCTTGTGAATATTTTTCTTTATGAACTCTGTGAAAACCTCAGTAATTTCATTTTTTTCTGAAAACTGTGTTTCCTAGCTAATTTCTTAGTGTTCTCATAGAACTTTCAGTGAATTGAAATCCAGGAAGGATAATTTATACATAATAGAAAAGCTTTTTGAATTGATAACTCACTCCTGATTTACAGGAAAAGCCCTTCCAGGCTTATATATTAGCAATGTGTTTCATTTTGCATTATGCTTCTTGGTTTGGTACAGATTGTTGGAGTTGGCAAGCCTTTTTGGGGGTGGGGAGAGAGAGAATGAGTGAGTGTGTATATGTTGTGATATTTAGCAATTTGAATTAACCATTCAAAATAACAAATCAAACCCTTCAAGGAATCATGTAGCTTCTAACTACTCTGACAGTTTCCATTCCTTATTGTCTTTTTTTGTTCGATTTTTTGTTTGTTTGTTTGTTTTTGGTTTTTTGTTTTGTTTTTTTTTAAGAGAGAGGAGGACAGGGGCTGGAGCGGTGGCTGAGCAATCATGGCACTTGCACATCATGCGTAAGAGCTCGGGTTCAAACCCCAGCACCATGTACACAACAAAGTGGTGGAGCAACAAAAACCAGATGAAAAATTAAATAAAATTGATTCTCTCTCTCTCGTGCTATCCCTCGCTCTCTTAAAAAAAGAAGAAGAAGAAGAAAAAAGAGAGAGAGAATCAACTTTAGATTTACATGTGGCTTTTGTTGTTCCAACACATCATTGTATACATGATGCGTGTGTCCTTATGTATGCCAGGCAAGTGCTGTAACTACTGAGCCACTGCATCCCCTCTTTAATGGTCCTTTAATGTTCACTTTTATTTTCGTTTTTCCCACAAGGCCCTGTTATCTTTCTGAAATAATAGGAAATAAATCATTTATTTCCTAGGGTGCATTTTTAATTACTTTTAAAAGAGAAATGTTGAATTTCTGTATGAAAATTTTATAACTCTTTCATAATTTGTATATTTTTATTTTCAAAAGATATATTTGTCCATCTGCCAGTGATCAATTTGTATTCAGAAATGCATCAATATGTTTACACATTTAAAACAAAATGAGTCCCCAGATACTAAAAACATAGTGACATGACCCTCTCCATTTTCTTTTTAAAGATTATGTCATATTTCTTTTTTTTTATTTTTCTTTTACATCATATTTCTTTAAAAGAATACCCTACCTTAGAAGGTACATCTTACAGTCTCCAGAAAGACTAGAGAAGATGGGGTTAGTTTTATTAAGCTGAA
The DNA here is from genome assembly GCA_004027875.1 of Aplodontia rufa. Taxonomy (NCBI): domain Eukaryota; kingdom Metazoa; phylum Chordata; class Mammalia; order Rodentia; family Aplodontiidae; genus Aplodontia; species Aplodontia rufa. The sequence goes on along the minus strand of PVKS010025603.1, from coordinate 21,844 downwards.
CTCTCTACTAGATGACCAAAGAAACGTTGGTTACGCTAACTTTTGAGATTGAAACATCCAAAATGACTGTATTTTAACTCTTATCAGTGGGTTGGATAAACATGAGTGTGAGTTAGTATCTTGGTTTTTGTGCTCAGAAATAGGCCACAGGTCTGGCACAGTGGCTTCTGTTGGATTTTATAGTCTTTAATTCACTGTAAGCCTCAGTGAGATTAAGTAACTCATCCAAGTAAATAAAAAGTACAACAGAATTAAAAATAGCTAATTATAATGAACATTACAAGAAGGATAATCAAAAAAAAGTTGAGAGAATTGAGTATAAAACAAGTACTTTTGGATATCTGAGTGAGAAAATATGACACTACAAGAAGAAATTAGGCTATTGTAGGTATAAAGCATCCATTGAGTACCTCAGGAAGGTGAAGTTAAATATGAAGACAGTGAAGGAAAACACAGTAAATGGGAAGAGTCTTACTGCCTCTAAAAGGAGATGCTTTCTAGTAGTTGGTGCCTCCGTGATAATTGGTATAGACCATCACCGAACAGCTGATGAAAGAGATGCCAGACTGCTGATTTTTTTCTGCCCCTTATGCTACTTTTGTGGAAGAAAGATTATGGACAGCAAACATTTACTATACAGATATTAGGCATGACTTATTTTTTCTGGACTGGAACATATAATGGTCAGAATTGAATTTCTAATAAAAAATGAAATAAGGTATATCTTAGAAGAACATGTAAGCCAACGTGAATTTTATGCTAGAGTAGACAGAAAGGATATGCAAGCATGTCAAAACATGTTGTAGTAGAGGACAGAGAAACATAAAATATAGAGAGGTAATTCTCAAGTGAATTACTCAAGAAAATTCAGAGTAATTCTCAAAATATCAGAGAGGAGGAAGATAGTTCAAGGGATCATACTTAAAGTTTTTACTAGTATGTAGAATATAGGGAACATAGAGCTTAATCAAGAACTTGGATTCAGACATCAAATATATTGGGTTTTAACTGCCAGCTCCACCCCTTACTAACAATGTGATCTAGAGTAGATTACTTTTTCTCAGATGTAAAGGAAGGTGAAAATAATGGTACCTATCTCCTCGAGTTCTGATCAGAACTAATATGATGCATATAAAGTGTTTAGCCAGTATCCAGAACACAATGTCTAAAACATAATAAGTACTTGAAAAATGTCGGAGACCATTATTTTTGTTATCATAATTTTTAAAATCCTCAATATTATTATTGTTATTTGAAATCTAACACAAGATTTATGATAATGAAATCTAAGATTTGTTTTATTCCCAAGTTGAGATCTATGACTGGAAGGAAGTAATAAATACTCTTTAACAGGAGAAGATCTAATAGAAAGGAAGGGAAATTAGCACAGTGTGAGGAAGGAAATTACCACTGTGTGAAAGACAAGTATGCCTATATGGAAATCAGTTAACTTAAAGGAAACACAAGGAAAAGCAAGTGGGTGAGACTAAAAGAAATTAGAGAAGTGATGTCCTTGTGGAAATATGCAACTAACCCAACAGAACTTTCTCACTAAATAAAGATAAAACTAGAACAGATTTAAGATAGATTTGCCATAATAGATATCAACCATTTAATGACCTGGCAAATGGATTTCTGTTTCTGGGGCATAGTTTCATCAACTAGAAGATTGTGAAAGCAGTAGATAAAACTGCTAAGGAAGAATCAGCCATTGTATGGGAGTTCAGAAAGATTCTTGATAGTAAAGGAAGGTAATGCTAGAAAAACATAGGTTAGATTATGAAGTGACTTTAAAAAAAAAAAGAAAGAAAAAGAAAAACCAGGTATCATCTCAAACTGAAGAAGTAAAAATGAAGCATTATTTTTCCTGAAGGTGAAGCTGTATGATTATGCTTTTGTTAACTGGATAGGGCCAGTGGTTTAACAGTAGAGGACTCATTCTAAATTAAAATCAAAGTCAAACTTTTAGCAATTCTTGTTTCTGGCCTCAACCCTGGTGCCTTCTTCCCATCTCATGTACACAAACATACACACATGCGCACACATTTATTTTACACTCCAGTGACTTCTTATAGTTACTTCTTCAACCTTATCATGTGCTTTCACCCACTCACTCCGCCCTGCCACGTTCTTCGCCTTCCTGTTCTTCGCGTGCACTGGGTAGGCTCTTGTCTCAGGGCCTTGCGCTGGCTTTTCCACCGCATGGATGCACTTCCTCCTGAGAGCCAGATGAATAACTTCTCAGTCCTTCCTCACCTCTGCTCAGATGTCACCACCCTGATAAAACCTACCTGCCTCCTTTGTCTCTTGTTCATAAATGTGTAGAACAGTTTGCTGGCACATAGTAGGCACTCAGTAAATAAGTAGTTTTATGACTATCTACCAGTTTTTTCCTCCCACTCTCTTCAGGAATGTGCCTTCCTTCCTTCCTCTGTCCATTTGGCCAATTCCTTTGAATCAACACTGTCTGACTAAAACCTCGTCTGTGACTTGGCTCCAACAAAATTAACTTTCCTATCTTTTTTTTTATTAGAAGTATATAGAGATACAATTGAGGGGGAAACATTATCAAACCATCAGTAACCAATGTATATATACTTTGTTATCCAGGGGTAATGCCAAAACATGGATGACCACCTTGGGTTTCACCTGTTGCAGTTTCCCCCAGAAGAACTCTTGCGTTAAATGGGTATCTCGTGGAGGAATGACATCTGCTTCTGAGATGGTTCCCCCATATTCCCACTCTCCAGTCTCCTATGAGTTCTTATTTTATTTAATTTTTCATGTGTCTTAATTGTATATGTGGTGCTGGGGTTTGAACTCATGTCCTTGCACATGCCAGGCAAGTGCTGTAACTGCTGAGGCACCACTCCAGTCCCTTCCTATCTTGATACCACTTGTTGTTATAGCATATATTTTTTTCTACTGTAAATATTTGATTACATTTTTTTTAAAGAAAGAGTGACAGGGAGAGAGAGAATCAATTTTATTTCATTTTTCATGTGGCTTTCATTGCTTGGAGACTTCCTTGTGTACGTGGTGCTGCCGCTCAAATTTGCATACTCAAGCATGCCAGGCAAGGCTGTAATTGCAAGCACCTCTCCAGCCCTTGAATACATTTGTTATTCTCTTGAGCAAAAGACTGGGGGACTCTTGAGAAGCAAGAGTGACCTACTTTCTCCAACAAGGCCCCACCTCCAGTTTCCACCACCTCCCCATATGCTATCAAATTATTAGTCCGTCAATGGATTAATCCACTGACCAGGTCAAAGCCTCATGATCCAATCACTTCTGAGAAGCCCCACCTCTGAACACTGCTGAACTGGGGACCAAGTGTTCAACACATGAGACTATGGAGAACATTTCACATTCAACCATAATGCTGCATTAATAAAATTCAATGCTCAGATCCAGGGAGCAGTGAGCCTACTGATACCTTCATTATTTGGGTCATATCAACAATATTGTGTCTATTTCTAGGATACTTTAAAGAGTAGCATTGTAAAACTAATAATGTGCAAACGGGATAGTAATTCCTGTCATATGAAGATAAGTTGAGAACTGGAAAGTTTAGCTAAGGGAAATAAGTACAGATTGCTGCTTTACAAATATTTAAAGTGCCATAAAATTGAACAATTGAAATAGTGTTTTAAGCTGGAAACGTCTGAGTAAAATAGCTGGAATAACAATATTTTTATATTTTTGGTTTTGTATAGGAATATAAATTTACATATGTGACTTATTTTGAAAGTTAACAATCAAATTTTTAAGTAATTTTCTCAGATGCCTTTATTTTCCATGCAATGCCTTCTTTTCTTGATCATGTCAATTTACGATTATCATATTGCTCCATTGGCTTACAGAGGGTTTTAATCAGAATTTTGTTTGAATTCATTTATTCCATCTAGAGATTTTATTTGCTATAGAAGTCAGTTAATATTATGCCTGTTAAATTTTGAAATAAAGTAAACATGAAGTGTTTTGAATTAGAAACCTCAAGTTTCTTTAGCTCCAGAACATTAATCTTTACAACTGTACTTATTTTTAATAAAGATATAGGAATATTTTAGGTCATCATACTCCCCACCCCCTTGGTTTTGCAAAACTGGTAAATTAAGTGAGAGTTTCCCATTTTACTTAATTACCCATAACGTTTGTAAATTACCCATAATGTTTGTAACTTACTTTATATGGTCTTTTCTGTATAGGAAAAATAAATTAAATGAATTAAGCTTAAAGAGAATTCAGAGTTTAAATATTTAATGTGTAGTTGTGTATACAGGAGTTGCCACACAGTCCTTCAGAAATAGCTTTGTGTCTACATTGTAAAAATTGCATGGAAAGCTTTCAAATATTTTTATTGAAAGAATTTGTCTTCAGATGTGCTAGTGTGAGAGTTAAGGTGATCTTAGTGCACTTTGTACCTGGTATGGATATATATTTAATGCATCCAGTGAGTGATTTGGGGGCTTTAGAATAACATCTCAAAAAAAAAAAGTACCTTTCATTCACAGATTTCCTTTGTATTTCAGCTTTAGTTTCTCTTTCACATATAAATATTTTTTTCAATGGAGGAATATTGATAATATTTTTTTTTTTTGCTTTAGTGTTTCTTGAGAGTCTTGACATTTTACCGACTGTCTATGACAGATGTTATACTTGGCTGCTAACTTTTATCTCATTATACTTGTAAAGGCTAATGCTAATTTGAAATTATATTAGTGTTGTTCTTCAGTTTAGCTTTAATATACTCAATAAGAAAGTTAAGATACAATCATATTATACCAAGCATCTATTCTTGCAATAAGAAAATAATTTATTTCAATTATATGGACTTGAAAAGCAGACCAATGTGATACTTTGTACAGACTTGGAAAAAACATACCATATGTTATTTAGTCAGTTGATAAAAGCCTTTATTTGCATAATTTTTTTAGAAATAATGAAAAAAAGACTGTTAACTTTGTTTTACCTTCATTTGAAAAATAAAATGTTTTAATTTTTAATTAAAAATGTTTGCACTGTTTTAGAAGTTTTACACTATAGTAATCTGAGCATAATGTGAAAACAAAAAGACTATATTGAAGTTTCTTCATTTTCCTAAACCTAGGATGGTAAGCGGATGTTTGGCACCTATTTTCGTGTTGGTTTTTATGGAACCAGGTTCGGGGATTTGGATGAACAGGAGTTTGTTTACAAGGAGCCTGCAATAACCAAACTTGCAGAGATCTCTCACAGATTGGAGGTGAATGCTGTGGTGGAGCCTAAATGTCATCTTTAGTTTGTATTCTTAATGAATAGATTTTCAGATCCCGATTTACTCATTGAAAAAGCCAGATCCTGCCAAATAAACACTCCCTTAGAGCCCTTTTTGATAGGTACAATGATACTCTCAAATCCTCCAAATAGTTTATGGCAACAGTAAAGCAATATTATTAATAGTATTTTTGAAACTCCATTTTCACAAATATTTTAGAAACCCTACATTCTTTGGAATTGCTGTGACCTATGGAGGAATGTATGGATTATCCACATTTTGCAGAAAAAGATATAGGGAGTTAAGGAGCAGCAGATGATGAAACTAGATGTAGAATCCCAGGAAATTTCTGACCCAAGTACATTATCTCTTTGGTTTATGCTATTCTCAGTGGGGGCATCTTTAGAATTTATGCCTGAAATACCTTGAAAACACTAGAATCTCTTCACCTTTATAATTTGTTTCCTCATCACAAAGGATAGATTTTCATATTTATTGGGCTAATCAATCTTTTCTGTTAAAATTATTCATTCCCACCTTTTTCTATTCTTATTACTCAAAATGGACCAGAAGAATTAGTATCACCTGTGACATTACCTGAATTGCATAATCTCAGACCCCACCACAGACTTTCTGAATCAAAATCTGCATTTAACAAGATCCCCAGGTGATTTGTACTCACTGGACAGTTTGAGAAGCAGGACTTTAGGCTTAATTTTATTCTCAACTGAGACTACACCCACTGATCCTCCCCCTCCTCTTCCCTCCCCCAGCCTGGGAATTGAGCCCAGAGGCCATGCTCACTCTAGGCAAGCATTCTGCCACTAAGCTACATCCCTGATGTTAATTCTTGAATGTTACATTCTTACAGGTGACTTTGCTGGGCTCAACTTTCATGAAATGTGAATTTTTATTTTTCAAGAACTAAGTCATTGGAAAATATTGAGAGAGTGTTTCCCAAATTTGATCATAAAGATTATCTCTGGGGATGGGAGTGGGAGTGTCCTTTGCCCCATTCAGGTTTAGTTTTCCCTTTAGAATAGCTCCATCCATTGCCCATGCTATTTCCATCATGTGGAAAAATCACTTAATCACTTTGACCAAGGGTTGCTTTTTCAAAATCTAAACCTGTACAGAACTTCAACCAGTCAGTATTTTTATTTGAAAATTATGTAATGTTACTTTAATCATTCATAAAAATAAATTCTTATTAATTGCCCTATAGTATATAAGAAATCAGGCCACAGCATGCTCATTAAAAATAAGATCCTATACATCAAAGATAATGAGTTTCTTTTGTCCTCCTTGCTTTCCATTCCCCTTTTATTTCCATAAGGACCTCTTGTGGAATCCTGTATTTTTATTGGAGAAAATTGTTATTTTTCTCTTATTTGTGTTTAAACATGGATGGGAATATTAAATAAATATTTTAAAATAGTTATTTTGTAATAATTGACATGACTTGCTAAATCCCTTGATTTTGCTCAGGATTTCTTTTTTTTATTGTAGGGATTTTATGGAGAAAGATTTGGAGAGGATGTGGTTGAAGTAATCAAGGACTCTAATCCTGTAGACAAGTGTAAATTAGATCCTAATAAGGTATGGTTGATTAGATTATAGTAACATGTAAGCATGTTGTTGAGATCCTCTGTGCAATTTTGAGATACTAAATGATTTAACAGTGAACAAATGAAGGACTTTTTCCTTTCCCAGGCATACATTCAAATTACCTATGTGGAGCCATACTTTGACACATATGAGATGAAGGACAGAATCACATATTTTGACAAAAATTATAATCTTCGTCGTTTTATGTACTGTACACCCTTCACTTTAGATGGTCGAGCCCATGGAGAACTTCACGAGCAATTCAAGCGGAAGACCATTCTAACTACTTCTCATGCCTTTCCTTATATTAAAACAAGGGTCAATGTCACTCACAAAGAAGAGGTAAGTTCATAAATGGGGAAAAAGAATAAAATAACAAGTGAAATACAGTCTAGCCATGTCACAACAATGTGCATGCAGAAGCTAATGTACCATCCCTCCCATAGTAGTAACACACTAGAATATCATCAATTTTTGAGTCATTTTTCTAATTTTAATTTATTATATAAAGCTTAATAAATAGTTTTTGATCAGTAGACTGACCTAACAGTTGCTGTTTCACTCAGATCATCTTAACACCAATTGAAGTTGCCATCGAAGACATGCAGAAAAAGACACAGGAGTTGGCATTTGCAACACATCAGGATCCAGCAGATCCCAAGATGCTTCAAATGGTACTCCAGGGATCTGTAGGCACAACAGTGAATCAGGTTAGTGCTTTTTGCTAGTACTGTGTGATTCAGTTTTTCGTAGGCCTTGGATTAGCTTCATTATTATATTTTCAATCCCATATATACACCAAGTCAAGTGAAAGGGATATGTGTTGAAAATGATTGCAAAAAACTTTGAAATAGGGGCTGGAGCAGTGGCTCGGCAGTTACGGCACTTGCCTGGCATGCGCAAGTATGGGAGTTCAAACCCCAGCATCACATACACAATGAAGTGTCTGAGGAATGAAAGTCACATGAAAAGCTAAATAAAAATAGCTACTCTCTTTCTCTCTCTCTCTCTCTCTCTCTTAAAAAAAAAAAAACCAGAAAACTTTGAAATGTAAATGAAGACAGACTGAAAAACAGAAGTTGTTTAGTATAATCTCAATTGGTAAGGTTTTCATACTTGCTTTCGCTATTGTATTATTCTGCCTTTCTTATACCTTCTTTCAAGAAAAAATTAAGTCACTTCAAATATGTTTCCTTAAAAGGCAGTGTGATCTAAGTAAGCCCAGAGTGGTGGCACATGCCTGTAATCCCAGCAACTTGGAAGACTGAAGCAGGAGGATTGCAAGTTCAAGACCAACCTCAGCAACTTAGTGGGGCCCTAAGAATTTAGTGAGACCCTGTCTCAAAATAAAACATTGAAGAAAAAGAAAAAAAGGCTGGGGTTGTGGTTCGTGGTTCAGTGCCCTGGGGTTCAATCACTGGTATAAAAAAGAAAAAAAAGAAAAAAACCAATGTGATCTAAAAAGGAGGACTCATTTTCAGGACTGTATATATACATATAAACCTTTACCATCTTAGATTCTTTCTGATATTATCTTCTCCAGATCGCCTTGATAATTTTGATAATTTTAATAATAATATACAATTCAATTTGATAATTTTATAATATACGAATGCAAGATGTAATAATTGTTTGATCATACATGTTTTAGAATCCATCTCCATTGTTCTAGTAGTTGATTTGCTCAAATTCTCTTGCTGATGATTTTAATCATTGTCCAGTCATAAGGATATGGAAAGATCCAGAAAAGCTTCAAATCAAATTTTATGTAATATGTCTTAACTATTTTTTGGATTAGAGGAACAAAGCCAAAAGTGCTGTGCTGAAATGGAAATACTGTAAGGCTTTTACCCCCTCAAATATACATGATTTTGAAGTTTTACCTCTAAGACACCTAACTTACTCATAAAAGGTAATCTTATTTAACTTACTGTGTCAGGAACACCTTTGGAATCCGAGGGAAGCTGTCTCAGCAAAATTACATTTAATAATCAGTGGATTGGGAGATGTAGTCACTTGACAAGTTGTACATGCTGGTAAATTAAAGAAAACGCAAGGCTAACCACATCAGTGAACATAATAGTCCTTGAGCTTCTGCTCTGTTTCTTGAATAATGAACTAAGAAGTTAGTCTAATTGTAGAGGCAGGAATGTAGATAGGAAATTAGGAAAATCTGAAATAGTCTCTCTCTGAAGAGTTTTAAAGCAAAAGGCATGTGCATTAAGCTTATTTTATTTAGCATCATTCTCAGTGCTAAAATAATTTGGGTAAATTCTGTCTCTGTAATTTTAAAGAAGACAAAAACACACTTGCTATTTTATTTTCTTATTTTTCAGGGGCCTCTGGAAGTTGCTCAGGTTTTCCTATCTGAAATACCCAGCGACCCAAAGCTGTTCAGACATCATAATAAACTACGACTGTGCTTTAAAGATTTTACTAAAAGGTATTCAAGGCTTCTTGTATAAAGACCTTCAAATTGAGAATGTCTAATACCACAGTATGATATAAGGGCCTAAAAGAACTATTAAAAAGAGAAAAATATAGGAAAGTGGTTTACAATAAGAAATAATCTGTTTAGAATTTATTTTTCTTTAATAGTGTATATTCCTCCTACACCCATGATGCCGTTGTTTGTTTTAATTTACAGATTAGAGAAGCCAAGGCTTAGGAAATTTTTTAACTTGAAACTATTATTAGACTAACTTGAAAGCTACTATTTATTATGAATCTTCAATATGTGAATTTCCACTTCCCTTCCCTCAGGAAAAGAACTTATAGGAAGAAACTTGGAAGCCAAAAATTAGTGTTCGAATCCCGACTTTATCACTATGATCCTTAGTTTTTCAATTTATAAAGTAAGGATAGCGATAGCTACCTCTCACAGGGAGATTGTACAAATTCGGTGAAATAATACATAGGTGTATTAGAAGTCCCCAAGCCCACCCCCCATTTTCAGTGATTTGTTAGGAGGACTCTGAGGACTCAGGATAGTTGTACTGATGGCTGTGATTTATTACACTAAACATATACAAAGCAGTGTCAACAAAGGGAAAAAGTACACGTAGTAAAGTCTGCAGGAAACCAGGTACAGACTTTAAAGGGTCCTCTGCTGCTGGACTCACATAGGTGTGCCTAATTCCTCCAGCAAAGCGTTGTGACAGCCATGCGCAAAATATTGTCTACCAAGAAACCTCATTAGAGACACTGTGCCACATGTTTTTACTGGGGGCTGTTCACATAGTACCCTGTCCCAGACACCCAGAAGGAAAACAGATTTTCAACATAAATCATACTGTTTATATGAATAATTTAGGCACAATGAGCCACTTTTATCTTCTGGTAATAATGAAAACCCTCTTGAAATCCAAATTCTCAAAGGTTAACAGAAGGTAAATTTTGTAATCAGGCCTTTCTAAGGATACCAGTCTCAGCCATGCAGGCTTAATGCTGTGCACAAAGAAAATCTTTCTAGGCTAATACTTGACATATTATATAAACAGACATTTTGTAAATATTGAATGTTGAAACAATAGAGAAAATAGTCATCTATCAACGTAAAAATTCCTGCTTTATTAACACTATGATCACAGAAGAGGGAATAATTAAATGGTATTTTTATAATATAATTTTTAACTTAAATTTGTTAAAATTTAGCTAATACACTAAAAATTAAAATTATTCATATTTATGGGGTATCATGTGACTAGTACACATATACATTGTGAATGTTAAGTTGGGATAAACAAAACTTTCCTCAAGCATTCATCATCTTTTTTTTTTTTTGGTAAGAGAGAGGGACAGTGAGAAGGAAGAAAGAATTTTATTTAGTTTTTCATGTGGCTTTTGTTGCTTCGAGACTTCATTATGTATGTGGTGCTGGGGTTTGAACTTGCATACTCGTGCATGCCAGGCAAGCACTGTAACCACTGAGCTACTGCTCCAGCCCCATCATCATTTCTTTATGGTGAAAATAGTCAAAATCCTTTCTTCTGGCTTTTTGAAGTATACTGCAAATTATTATCTGTAGTTACACCAGAACTTTTTAACTTCTATCTAACTGTAATTTAGTACCCTTTGCTCAGCCTCTCCCCATCCAGTCTTCTCCACAACCTCTGGTAGCTACCATTCTACTCTCAACTCCTATGAGATCAGCATTTTTAGATTGCACATGTGAATAAAATCATGTGGTACTTGTCTTTCTGTGTCTGACTTATTTTGCTTAACATAATGATCTCCATTTCCATCATGTTTTCACAATGACAGAACTTCATTCTTTTTTATTTTATTCTTTTTTTTTTTTTAAAGAGAGAGGGACAGTGAGAGAGACAGAAAGAGAGAAACAACTTTATTTAGTTTTTCACATGGCCTTAGTTGCTCCAACACTTAGCTGTGTACGTGGTGCTGGGGTTTGAACCCGAGTCCTTGTGCTTGTCAGGCAAGCGCTGAAACCGCTGAGCCACCGCTCCAGCCCTATTTTATTCTTTTTAGGGATGGAAGGAAAGAGAGAGAGAATTTTATTTATTCATCTGTTTTTTTTCCCCCAGCACTTAGTTCTGTTATGTTGGTCTGGGGTTTGAACCTGGGTCCTCACGCATACCAGGCAAGCACTCTACCACTGAGCCACCTCACCAGCCCTGAGTTCATTCTTTTTTTTTTTTTTTTTTGCTAAATAGCATTCTTCTGTGTTTACGTACCACATTTTCTTTATCAGTTGATGAGCGCTTAGGTTGTTTCCATCTCTTGGCTATTGTGAATGGCTATTGCTGTAGTGAACGTGGGAATGCAGATGTCACTTCAACAAACATTTCTTTTCCTTTGGATATATATCCAGTAGCAAGATTTCTGAATTATATAGTAGTTCATTTTTAATGTTTTTAAGAATCTCTGTACTGCTTTCTAATTTACATTTCTACCAATAGTGTGCAAGGGCTTCTTTTTCTCCACATCTTTACCAGCACTTATCTTTTGTCTTTCTGATAACAGCCATTCTTACAGGGATAAAATGATACCTAATTTTGGTTTTGATTTGCATTTCTTTGATGATTAATGATATTAAGCATTTTTCATATATTTGTTGGCCATTTGTATTTTTTGGGATAAGTTCTCAGGTACACTGTCCCCGCTTTTCTTTAAAGGAGAGAGGGACAGTGAGAGAGAGAGAAAGAGAGAATCAGTTTTATTTAGTTTTTCATGTGGCTTTTGTTACTCCAACACTTCATTGTGTATGTGGTGCTTGAGTTCAAACCTGTGTCCTTGTGCATGCCAGGCAAACGCTGTAACTGGTGAGCCACTGCTCCATCCCCTATATTGCCCATCTTTAAATCAGGATTTGTTTTTCCTTTTTTTTTTTTTTTGGTATTGAATTTTGACTCCTTACATCTGAATATTAACCTCATGTCAGATGTATAGTTTGAAAATATTTCCATGTTTCTTTGCTATGTTGATTGCTTCTTTTACTGTGCAGAAGCTTTTGAGTTTGATGTAATCCTAAAATGTGATTGATAGATGGCTTCATAGGATTGTTTAATGGAACAGATGACCTGTGTTGATAAAGAAACCTGTTTACTACTTATACAATTGACTGATATTTAGTATTATTATTTGGGAGATTTAAAACAGCATCAACAAAATAAATCCTGCTGTCTTTGTGAGCAAGGTGATCATATAACAATACATATTTCATTAGCTCATAGAAATGTACCACAACTACAATTCTAAATAAATGTCTTCTTTGTATATATTACTTTTAGAGTAATGAATTCTTGTAGTCAACAAGTTGCATTGTTATTTTGCTTGTTGACAAAGTTATCTCCCTTTAAAGTAGACTCTACAGGGGCTGAAGTAGTGGCTCAGTGGTTGGAGCACTTGCCCAGCATGCGCAAGGACCCAGGTTCGAAACCCAGCATCACATACACAACTAAATGTCAGAGATAAAAGGGCCGTATGAGCAAATAAAATTGATTCTTTCTTTCTCTCACATATTCTCTCTCTCTCTTTAAAAAAAAAATAAATAATAAATGTAAAGAAGTTATATATAGACAAAACTACATTTTTTCTGTTACCACTAATTCTTATTGCTAATATGCATGTGTATTTTACCATAATTGTTATAATATAATCTTAAATTCTTCAAGTAAAGTTAATACCATTCTAATGGTTATATTATTTTTTCAAATTATTTATTTTTCTATATTCCTAGTTTTTCAGTTGAATTTGTGGAATGTGGTATAGTATGTATCACAAAGCCTTTTTTTAACCGGGTGTGGTGGCATACACCTGTAATCCCAGCCACTCAGAAGGCAGAGGCAGGAGAGTCACAAGTTCAAAGCCAGCCACTGCAACTTAGCAAGGCCCTAAGCAACTTAGTGAGACCCTTTCTCAACATAAAATCTAAAAAAAGGGCTGGGGATTTGGCTCAGAGTTTAAGTGCCTCAGGATGCCATCCCCAGTACCCAAAAGAAAAATCTTTTTTTGGTTGTTGTTGAATTAAAATTTCCATCATGGAATTTACTAAGCCAAAGTACATGAACATTTTTATTGGCCCTTAACATACAGTATATTCCAGAAAGTTTCTCTGTATTAACAGCATGAAGAAAGCCAGTGTACTAGCCTCAGCACACCTTGCTTTAAGTAATGCCACATAAATATGTCTTTTAATAATCTATTTTATTTTTTCTTTTTATTTTTTGAGAGAGAAAGAAAAAATCAGTTTTATTTAGTTTTTCATATGGCTTTCATTGCTCCGAGACTTTGTTGTGTACGTAATGTGGGGTTTGAACCCATGTCCTTAGCCCATGCCAGGCAAGCGCTGTAACTGCCAAACCACTGCTCCAGACCCTAATAATCAGTTTTAAGTGGTGCTTTAGTTTACTTTTATTACAAAATAATAAACATTTTTCCATATGTTTGCCATTTTATGACTTTGAGTAATATCTGCTAAAACTTCTTTCATTAAATCTTGAATAGATTGAAAATAACACTTGTAACATTTGTTTTTAAAGAATAGGAAGAAAGGGCTGGAGCGGTGGCTGTGTAGTTTCGATGCTTGCCTGGCATGTGCAGGTATGAGGGTTTGAACTCCAGCACCACATACATAACAGTGTCAACAACAAAATGTCAGATCAATGAACGTCACATGAAAAGCTAAATAAAAATTACTTCTCTCTTTTTCTCTCTCCCTCTCTCTAACTGTCCCTCTTTAAAAAAAAAAAAAAAAGGTAGTATAGACATTATCATTTCTTTGAGATCCCTTCCCCATGTAGCTGCCTCTGATTTATATCCTTCCCTTCAGGTGACCAGTATCCTGTATTTTCTCATTTATTTTCTGGTCTTTATATTTTTATCAGAAATGAATGTGTTCCTAAATAATATGCTGTTTAGTTTTGCATTTTTTAAGAGGGAGAGAAAGAAAGAAAGAATCAATTTTATTTAGTTTTTCATCTGATTTTCATTGCTCTGACACTTATTTGTGTATGTGGTGCTGGGATTCAAATCCAGGTCCTCATATATGCCAGGCAAGCACAATACTGCTGAGCCACTGCTCCAGCCCTAGTTTTGCATCCTTTCAACTGTTTGTTTGTTTGTTTGTTTTTTAGCATCTTTTTTTAGAGTGAGAGAGAGAAAGAATCAATTTTATTTATTTTTTCATCTGGCCTTTGCTTCTCCAACACTTAATTGTATATATGGTGCTGGGATTTGAACCTGGGTCCTTGTGCATGCCAGGCAAACGCTACAGCCACTAAGCCACCACTCCAGCCCTTTTAACATCCTTTTAACTTTATATAAATGTGCAATACATATATAGTCTTCAATAACTTTGTTTTTAGTATTTGTGGGATATGTATTGCTTATTTAATTTTTATATATTCCATTGTATGAATATGCCAGGATTTATTCTCTGTTGATGAGTATTTTGGTGGTTCCTGGTTGGTTTCTTTTTGTTCTTTTGTTGTTTGGGGGGTTTTTTTGTTACAGAGAGCGCTACTCAAATATTCCTGTTCTTATTTCTAGATATTCACATATAAGAGATTTTCTAGGGTTTATACCGAAGAGTAGTATTGTTGATTCAAAGGTTCATCTTCAACATTTGATGCCACATTTTTTCCCAAAGCATATAAGCCACATTTACCAGTAGTATTAAAGATCCTATTGCTATGCATCTTCACCAATATTTGGTATTGTCCAATATTTTGATTTCTCCCAATCTGGTAGATATGAAATGAGATACGATTGTATATTAGATTTGCACTTCCCTGATGACCAAAGTGATTGAATTTTTGGTTGTGTTCAGCCAATTCACTTTTCCTCTTCTGTAAAGTTGTATGTCCAACTCTTACCATTATACTCTTGGATTCCTTTCCTTACCATTTGTAAGTATCACAAATATCTTCTCTGACTTTGGATTTTATTTCCTTTTTTTCTTTTTGCTCTTAAATTTGATGAGGTTAAGTGATTCAGTCTTTTCCTTTATAACTAGTGCTTTGTGTGTCATGTTGAAGAAATTATTTTCTGCCTGAGTTCACAGTAATATTTTATTTTGACTTCCTAAAGCCAGGGGAGGGTGGCAGGCTGACCACCACACTCCCCTGAGGAGGCAGGTCAACCAAGAAGAACAGGGCTTTTAGGGGCACCTTCTGTACCCTTGGGACTCTCCTAGGAGACTCAAGATTTCCCCAGGGTTGGGAACCCAAGGGTCTGGCTCCTGCTTTGCAGCCCACTTGCAAGGGCATTGGGGACCTCTCCCAAGTTGGAGGGTTGGTCCAGTTCAGCATGTCTCAGCCCCAAAGCCTCTGTGAGCCACGAGCAGGTGCCTGTGCAGCCAAAAGACTGTTAAGTTTCATGTGCACGTGTAGGAAGGACCTTGTGTGAGTCTGGTATAATTTGGCCTTGTGAGATTCTACCTAAACAAGAAATAAATGGGAAATACTCCTGAAAAGAAAACTAAATTAGAAAGTCACAGCTTACTTTTACATGATTATAAGCTTACTTACCACGGTGGACACTATTCCCAACACTTTTCCACCTGGCAGAGTTCTGAATATCATTTCCAAAAAATGTTAATTGATGCAAGGTTACAATGTAAACATGATAAAACTCAGACACTGAAAGTTGAACACACACACAGTATTAGCTCCTCCCAAATTGGAATGGTTAAGCGCCCAAATACGAAAATTAGAAATTCCAGTGTTAGGAGAATCTAGATTAAGTGGAACAGTATAAAGCTGAATATAATAAGCTTTGCTGCAAACATAAGTTTCTCAGGTCAGAATTTGAACACAAGAAAGAATTTCCCCATATTTCAGAAGAATAAAAAAATATGAATCAGATCGCAAGAATGAGGAAAAATAAAGTTTTATCTAACTAGTAGTTTTGTATTGCTCTCACAAGAGACAGCAAATGAATGGAGCAATTTGCACTAGGAAAAGTCATTTATCTCAGAAATTAAGGTTTAGAAGCTGAAGTAGCAGAACTAAGGGCTTTTCTGAAGAAGAGAATTCTGGTGCTCAGGTGAACACATGTGACAGTTGGAGGCTATCCTGTGATCAGACCCATGGAGGCTGAAAAAAGCTAAGCTACAGGCTTAATTTGTAAAAAGAGCTACAGTCGAGTAATGACAAAATACTCTTTAATCATTAAATTGCCTAAAGTTGGCAAAGAAATAATTGACCAGTAAGGTAAAAGAGCTTCAGCATTCAAACACACTAGAAATAAAAGAATCAAACTGAAGGCAGAAGAGCTAAGAGTGAGCTCGGAAGAGAAAGGAATAAGATTCAAAATGAACTGGATGCATTATAATCAGTGAAATTCTCAAATCAGCTGTTGAACTCGTTTTAAAACTTTCTTTTCAAATGCTTTTTCTGCATGTCCTTTAATCTTTTAATGGGGTGAGTTACATATATTTATTTCTTATTGTTAACCAGTCATGGTGTATGTGCATGGGTGTGTAAATTTCATACATAGGTGTAACAGTTTCCTGTTATTTTCTTTGCGGGTTCTATAATTTTTTTTTTTTTAAAGAGAGGGACAGTGAGAAAGAAAGAGAGAATCAGTTTTATTTAGTTTTTCCTGTGGCTTT
This sequence comes from Aplodontia rufa, assembly GCA_004027875.1. Classification (NCBI taxonomy): domain Eukaryota; kingdom Metazoa; phylum Chordata; class Mammalia; order Rodentia; family Aplodontiidae; genus Aplodontia; species Aplodontia rufa. The sequence continues at coordinate 4,904 of PVKS010025603.1, read as the reverse complement.
CATTGTTCTGATGCTTCATTGTGTATGTGGCTCTAGGGTTCAAACTGTGTCCTCATGCGTGCCAGGCAAGTGACGTAACTGCTGAGCCACTGCTTCGGCCCCTTATAATTATTCAAATGAGTGAGACTGAATAAGTTTTTTTCCTTACAGTCCTCATTAGGTTTTATTTTCCTGGCTTTTAAAAAAATGAGTTGGGGGCTGGAGCAGTGGCTCGGCGGTTACGGCGCTTGCCTGGCATGCTCAAGTACACAGGTTCAAACCCCAGCACCATGTACAAAAACAAAGTGTCAGAGCAATGAAAGGCACATGAAAAACCAAACAAAACTGATTCTGTCTTTCTCTCTCTCTCCCTCTCTCTCACTGTCCCCCTCTCTTAAAAAAAAAAAATAGATTGAGGGACAATGAGAGAGAGGAGTGAGACAGATAGAAATAATTTTTTATTTAGTTTTTCATGTGGCTTTCCTTGCTCCAAGACTTTGTGCGTACATGGTGCTGGGGTTTGAACTCACATACTCTCGCATGCCGGATAAGCATCATAACCTCTGAGCCACACCGCTCCAGCCCCTCATTATCCCTCAATCTTAAAAAAAAAAATAAGTTGAGAACTCCTCCCAGAAATAGATCCTTTTTTCCCCTCCCAAAGTTATTTTTAATATACTCTGGAATAATTACTTTACATTGGAATTGTTTCCAGAGTGTTTAATAAAATGAATACTAGTGTGTTCTTTGTGTATAGATTTATGACTTAACTTATTCAGTTTGTTAGTTTTAGTGTTATTCAGAATTTTCTCAAACGATTGTTTTGTTAAAAATTATATCTAGAAAAATCTTTTGGATTAAATTATATATATTATCCTTAAAGACTTAAGACATCTGCTGTACTTGACTTTAATTTCCATTTTAAATTTGTAGTAGGGGATATTGGATCTTCTCTTATCTGTTGTAGTCTGTTGTTTTAACTTTTTACAAATAACCAGCTTTTCCAATTTTTTTAAACAAGATAGGTATTGCTATGTTTCCTTGGCTGATTCTGAATTTGTGGGCTCAAGCAGTCCTGCCTAAGCCTCACAAGTAACTGGGATTACTTGAATGCACTTGGCTTCCAACTTTTCCATTTTTTTATACTGCCATACTTTCAGATTTTATTATTTCCTCCCTGTACTTTGTCTCTTCTTTTGAAGTTGCTGACTCTTCCAATTTAGCTTTATTTTCTAATATAAGCACTTAAAGCTATATATTTTGGCCACATTCCACAAGTATGGGTATATATTTGTTATTTTCATCATCTCTTCTCCCTTTATCAGGATCCAGAGATTTTTCTTAGATATTTGAGTAAGTTAGACAAAGGATTGTCACCCAGATTTGTTCATTTAAGAAAACATTTGCGGGGCTGGAGGGGTGGCTCAGTGGTTATTGCACTTGCCTGGTATGCGTGAGGATGCAGGTTTGATTGAACCCCAGCATCCCATGTACACAGCGAAGTGTAAGAGCAATGAAAGACTAATAAAAATTGATTCTCTCTTTCTGTTTCTCTCTCTGTCCCTCTCTCTTTATAAAGAAAAGAAAAGAAAATATTTGAACACAAAAAAAGTACAGCGTCAAGTGTCATTGGTACAATATAAAATTGATTATATTCCTTAAACAGTTTCTAGTCTAGAAGTGATGTGAAGATGGCTTCAGATTTAACCTTAAAAATATATAATTTTGGGGCTGGAGCAGTGGCTCAGCAGTTGGAGTGCTTGCCTGGTTCAAACCCCAGCACAACATACACAACTAAGTGTCACAGAAACAAAGGCCAGATGAAAAAAATAAATAAAAATTGGTTCTCTCTCTCTCTCACTCATATATATATATATATATACACACACACACACACACACACACACACACACACACATATATATACACACATATACATACATGCATATGCATGCATTATATTTATATACATATAAATATATATAATTGCCAATTTAATGAAAACTAGACATGTTTATTAGATGGTAATGGAATTCAGTTGGTCATCTATCTGTTCCCTACCTTATATTTAGGTATGCCTAAAATATAAGAGGATTTTTTAACATTCAGCTGAAAAACCAAATGACCCCATCATAATTTATATATATTGATATGAATACACATATTAACATATTCATGTGTGTGTATATATACATTTTTATATGTCTATGTTACTGAATCTACAAACTGCCAGAAGCAATCTTTTTAAAAAAAATTTTATGAAGGAGTTGAGCTATTGTATAATCATAAATGCATATGAAGTAACAATAATGATATGCATTTGTTCCTAAAGCAGAATTACCCCCATGTCACCACACCCCAGTCTCTTGATTCTTCTGTATTTTGCCCCTACAAGCGATATAAATATTTAGGCTGTGAATTTTCCAGAATCAAAGATTGCATAAGTATTATTTGGATTCTCAGGGGGTAAAGAGTATGGTACATTGATTGTTTCCATAGATCCCTCTCTATTCTCCTTCTTCCACCGCCCCCCTGCACACTTTTCTATGGTTCCTCTAGATTATGTGTTGCTATGCGTTTGCTGGGTCTAATACATGAGTTGGACAAGTTTTCACCTGAGCCTGGGTTTAGATCCAGCCTCCACAAATGAGGGAGAATATTTGACCCTTGAGTCCCTGGGTTTGGCTAACTTTGCTCAGCATGATTTCTTCCATTGCCATCCATTTACCTTCAAGGGCTGCAATGTCTTTGTTTTTAATTGCTGAGTAGAATTCCATTATACATATATACCAGAGCTTTTGGATCCATTCATCCAGTGAGGAGCATCCAGGTTGGTTCCATAATTTAGCTATTGTAAATTGAGCTGCTGTGAACATAGATTTTGTGTGTTGCTGTGATGTGCTGATTCTAACTCCTCTGGGACAATACCCAGAAGAGGGACAGCTGGGTCATATGTTGGCTGCATCCCTAATTTTTTGAGGTCTCCACACTGCGTTCTAGAGCAGCTGTACCAGTCTGCAGTGCGCTAGTGTTCCTATCTCTCCACAACCCCTCCAGCATCTGTTATTGTTTATATTCTTCATCTTTGCCAATCTGACTAGAGTAAGGTGAAATCGTAATGTAGTTTTGATTTGCATTTCTCTGATTACTAAGTGATTTAGAACACTTTCTCATATATTCATTGGCTTAGTCGATTTCCTCTGTTGAGAAGTTTCTGTTTAGCTCTCTGGCCCATTGATTGATTGGATTGTTTGCTTTTGGTATCCAGTTTTGTTTTTGTTTTTTTTTAGTTCTTTCTGAATTTTGGATATTAGTCCCTTGTCTAGGAACCACAGGCCATGATTATCTTCTGTTCTGCAGGTTGTCTCTACAATTTTGAACAATTTCTTGGCCAAACAAAAGCTTTTTAGTTTAATGGCATCCTACTCATTGATTTTGACTTTAATTCTTTCGCTTTGGGGATTGTGTTGAGGAAGTCATTTCCAACTCCCAAATGCTAGAGTGTTGGTCTTAACTTTTCTTATAGCAGTCATATGGTAGCTGGTCTAATTCCTAGTTCCTTGATCCATTTTGATTTGATTTTTGTGCAAGGTGAGAGATAAGGATCTAATTTCAACTTCCTACAAATGCCTGTCCGGTTGGTCCAACACCATTTGTTGAATAGTTTATCATTCCTCCATGTTAAAGTTTGATCCCCTTTGTCAAAGATCAGATGTTTAAAGATTTGTGGGTTTGTCACAGTCTTCTATTCCATTAGTCTTCATTCCTATTTTGTTTTTGAGGATAATGTGAATGGGACTGATTTCCTGATTTCTTCTTCTGCCCTATTATTGTTAGTGTATAGGAAAGCTACTAATTAATAGGTATTGATCTTGAAGCCTGACACTTTGCTAAATCTGTTTATAAACTCAAGCAGTTTTCTGGTGGAGTTTTGTTTTTTTTTTGGATCTTCCAGATATAAAATCATATCATCAGCAAAGAGTAGTTTGATTTCCTCTCTTCCTATTCTTATCCCTTTGATTTCCTTCTTTTCCCTGATGGCTCCAGCTAGAGTCTCAAGAACTATATTGAATAAAAGTGGTGAGAGCAGACAGCCTTGTCTCGTTCCTGAGTTTAGTGGAAATGCTTTCAGCTTTTCTCTGTTTAGTATTATACTTGCTGAGGGTTTGTCATATATATCCCTTACGTAGTTAAGTAAGTTCCTTTGATTCCTATCTTCTCTAGAGTTTTCAGCATAAATGAGGGTTGGATTTTATCAAAGGCCTTTTCTGCATCAATTGAGATGATCATATGGTTTTTGTCCTTAATTATGTTTAAGTGTTGAATCACATTTATTGATTTGCATATTTTTCTTTAGAAGTTATTAATTTTTATGTATTATTAGTGCATTATAGTTTTACATATTGATGGGATTAGTTGCATGTTCCTACATGCACACAAATCAGCAATACAGTTTGTTCAGTACCCCTCCCACATCCCTCTACCTCCCTCTTCCTGTCTCCTTATCCCTTGCTTTTCTTCTGGGTCCTGTATTATTCCTAAAAAACCCAAATACAGTGACATAATTCTTATACTTATGAAGAACATTTTTTATACATATGGCTATAGTATATACAGTGACATTTATAACTGCTTGGAATGCACCTTGCTTTATCTCAGTTCCAACATTCCCCCTTCTGTCTTCCTATCATCCCTTCTTATTCTTCAAAATACATGACAATGGGATTAAACATTTACATTTTTATACAGGTATGCAGCATAGCTTGTTCAGATATTTTATGAAGGATCTTGCAACTGTATCTCATAATTAACATTTTGCATTTTTGTTCTATGGGTCTAATACATGAGTTTGTCTACTTTACTCCCAAGCCTGGGTTTAGGTCTTCCACAATTGAGGGATACCATTCAGCCCTTGTTTCTCTAGG